>UPTC01000786.1:0-26541 GCA_900537255.1 Acanthocheilonema viteae | reverse complement strand
TAATAGTTCTTAAAAACTTACCAATTAAATCACGTGAGAACTGATAATCTTCTTGTTGCCTCAATAATTCGGCCATAACAAGCAGGCTATCTAAGTGATACGGACATTGTGTCAAGATATTCTAAATCCATATTCATTAAAATCACTGTATGTCTAATCGACATGTTAATATAACAAATAAGAAAACAATTCGATTATTAACATCGAGATCATACTGGAATTCAAAATTGCATGCCATACTTTGATTTCTATATTCATATAAAGTTCATTATTCAATAACGATATAGTTATAAGAACCAATGTTAATGTGATTTTAGTAGTGATAAAAGTAACAACGATATATTCTTGAATCGTTTTAAAAATCTTAAGTTAAAAGCAGACCGATATGAAATTATGATTGAGTGATTCTGACGCTATCCAAAAAGTTTGCTGTAATTCACGATAATAAGCGTGATGCGAAAATTTGAACCAAAATATATCACCTTCGGTGCGATCTAATTCCATTGATAGACCTTACAATAGATGAATAATATAGTTTTTTCTTGAAGGAATGGGAAAGAGGAGACTGACATTAAAATAAATTCATTTTATATACTTAAGTTCTCAAAACTGCTCAATGTATGAAAATGAGTCATTACTCATGTGAAAATCCGCTGCATTCTACAAAAACTGGTATAGAGATAGAAGAATTCTTTCATATATATCTAATTCTTGAATATCGAAAAATATTTTTGAATCTTTTCGATCCGAATGGATTATTTGTTTCATTATATATATATTATGATAAATATAGAAAAATTTTAACATTGATTCGCACGATATAAAAGATTTTTTCACATAATGTAAAAGAACCTATGTACTAAAACAGGCGAAATAGTGAATTAAGCAGGTAAAACAGAAAGCCATATCCAATAATAAATTTGAAAAGTCTTACCAACATTCTTAACTTCTGGCCAAGTTGGTTTCTTTTTCACTATCTTGCCAAAAATCATTCGCCCACGTTGAACTGTATCTGTACTTCTTCGACCTAAGATTGAGCGCAACTCATTCTCCACATTCAGCATCCTACTATCAATCTAAAACAGTCACTGTATCCCTTAACTACATCAACTTTTAGACTTCCGCTATAAATAAAAAACATTCGGAATTTAATACTTAATTTGATCACAATCAGTTCGTGATCAGCTGATTCCTTCTGTTGATATAAATTATTACTTCCTTTCAATCACAAATGCTCTGATCAGTACTCAACTCATATGAGAAAAAACTTCCTCATACCGAGAAAAATATTTTCACTATATCGTCATTATTAGCATATTAATTACAGTTTTTTTAAATGAAAAACCGTTTGGAATAGTGTTATTTTATGAAAACAATGTAGTCAGTCAAGGACACGTAAATAGAAACCTTAAACAAATCTTTTTCAAACATCTCATCCTTGAGTTTCGAAAGGCGAAGTTTTCGTCGATGGAATTTCAAGATGCGTAAACGATTATTTATATTCATATAATGCACTTTTTTCTTTTCTTTCTTTTCTTTCTTTTTCTTCTTTATTATTTTTTTTTCCTTATTTTCAGATCTCTCCTCTACCAACAGTTCTTCAATTGACCCTGAACTTTCATCGCTTCCTTCTCCAGATTTTTCAAGGAACTCATACCTGGAAAAGGCAAACAGTAACCAAATCACATCGAGACTTTCTGGCTTCATTTAACAAACAGAGATGAATAGAAAAATAAGAAACTATGTAAAGTTTTAATTTTATCCATTATTAAGCAAGTTAGAGGTTGACTCTAATTTCCTGTGATATTGATAAAAAAACACTAGTCGGTATCAGCTTTTAAATCAGTGCACTGACAAAAGGATTTCCTCAAATATGTGAAACAAAAAACTATTACAAAAAACAAGAAACTATAACTGAAACAAGAAACTATAACCTATTACATACAAATGCTCCCGACCCTTCTTCTTCACTTGCCGATTCGAAGCCTTCCTCCTCTTTTCGGACCGGTGATTTCTCCTCTCCAATTATCTTTTTTTCTTGTAAATATCGCCGCAAATGTTTTGTCGACATAATGATATTATCGTTCACAACTGTAATAAAAATTTCTCTGAATACCATTTAATTTCTTACAGAGTTCCATTCCTTTTCGCTAGTCACCGCTGCTATAAAAACTGATAATAAACCGAGAAATTCGTCTTCCTCGGGGAGAAAAATATAACATATATTAAGCATATTCAAATTATCAAGTTTTGTTGCCTCTTCACTAAAATAAATCCTTCTATATTTGACGTTAATCTGAAATCTCCCTTCCGTCATCTGCAATCCCGACATCTCAGATTACAAACACTCGGACCCACCCTGCTCTCACCCACTCACAACTCAAACCCTTCCAACAATTACCGCGAGTATGATCCCACTGAACAGAGCCTGTTGTGCGAAGTTTATGATTTGGGAATATGACTATTGCAGCTGAATTTTGGGTTGACAGGTGGGGACAGTTTTTCATCGATTGGTAAGCCCTCGGGGTATCCCCGGTGTTTCGTATTACTTACGGATGGAATTGTCGCATCTATTTGACAAGCAGATTATACTCATTGTGTTAGGCTATTTCAGCTTTTAATCTATGTAATAATAAAATTAGAATAGATTTTACTTTCAAATGATTATACGTTTTTTTGGTGGCTGCTTATGCAAATTTGTGTTCTTGGTTAGCTATGTGTCCTTGAACTGCGCGAGAGTAGTTTCACTCTCTTTGGATTTTTAAACTTTTGCAAATAGATTTTGCAGCAGGTTAGGTATTTTGCGATTGGATGTATCAAATTTTAAATTTTCCTTTATAGGCGACAAAATGGCCCCGAAAGGGAATAATATGATACCAAATGCACACTTCCACAAAGACTGGCAGAGTCGCGTGCGCACCTGGTTTAATCAACCAGCGCGAAAAGAACGTAGACGGCGCAATCGATATAAAAAAGGGCGACTGATTGCACCTCGGCCTATTGCGGGTTTGTTGAGACCAGCAGTACGTTGCCCTAGTATTCGATATAATAAAAAAGTGAGGCTGGGTCGAGGATTTACTTTGGAAGAGCTGAAGGGGGCTGGGATTGGAAAACGAGAGGCTCGTACTATTGGCATTGCAGTGGATTACCGACGTACAAACCGGTCATTGGAATCTTTGCAGGTATCTTTCCTTGGGTAATTTTTTGTGCTAAGCTATAAGCAGTGTTAATTGAAGTCAGTATTACATTTTCTTCTCATGTGGCGTAGTTGGGAAGAATTCGAAGTTTCTCCGGGTATAGTCTTAAATGGCGAATCATTTTTTATAAAGTTGAAGTATATAGATAAGTTATTGGGTTTGTCTAGTTTCGAGGCAAGATTTTATTTTTTTTTCAGCAAAATGTCAAACGCTTAAAGGAATACAAGTCGAAACTAATATTGTTCCCGAAGAAATTAAATGCGCCCAAGAAAGGAGATAGTACCGTGAGTGTTCGCATTTATTTTTCCTTTTTTTCTCGCATCAGGTAGAACATGTGGTAGCCTTCGAACTCAATGGGAGATTGATTTGTAGGCTGACGAACTCAAGCTAGCTACACAGTTACGTGGAGTGATCCTACCGGTCAAGCAGGTTGCTCGCCGCGAGAAGGCCCGCAAAATAACTGACGAAGAAAAGAAATTCGAAGTGTACTGTCATTTACGTCGTCTCCGCGCTGACAAACGTTTGAAAGGTGCTCGTGATAAAAAAGCTCGTGAGGTAACGGAAGAAGGTATTAGTGGTGGCAGACGATAACTTGTTTTCCTTTGAGGACAGCAATTTGGTTGTATTTTACTTGTTTTTGATAAATATTACTGTTGCTCTTTCTATTATGTTGAACATATTCATACAATATCCTACAATTTTAATGCTAATTTCTTTTTTAAAGGCATGAAACAACTTGGGGATTTAAAGTAACTTTTTTTGCTATGCTGTCCTCATCGGGGCTGTATGCATCGCAGAGGTGAGATAAACATATCGTTTATTTTGTGCTTCTTCGCCTGGAGTAAATGGAGTAAATAGCTGATATCTGAAGAGATTTTGTGTATACTTCCACAATGCCGGGCTGTAGACTACTTAATTTGTTTTATTCCATGCATATGGTAATAATAGTTCGGAGGTTATAATAAACGGTGTGAAGTTTCAAATGTTTTTCATTTTAATAAAAAATCGTTTGAATGGAATAGGAATGCCGATTATGAAATAAGATTAATTTTCATGTGAACAATTTTCAAGGCATAAGATTACAAATGATACATAGGAATACCATCGAAAACATGAATTATTAAGTATGGTTCTTTGTTTTGCTTTGAAAAAAAAGTTTGGGACTTGGTGAAAGGATTAGATGCAGATACAGTGCAAAACGTATGAGTCATTATTTTTTTAAATATACAGAAAACGAAGGACTACAACATTTTGGCACAAATTTTACTTTTGAACAGGAGCAAACGGATGAGATGAAGGGATATGACTAGAAAATTCAGAAATTTGCTAAAAATCAACAGCTCTAGTGAGAATTATGTTTTAGTCTTTGCTAGATTGTTTGCCCATTCCAAATACTGTAATATTTGACCAAATTACATTGAAATTAAAGAGGATGATCTGTAGGCATGTTTTCCAATTATAATTAGTTTCTTGCAGTGAATTTCGTCCATTTTTTACAAGATTAGAAATTTTGCCATAGCTGAAATTGCTACAGAAATCTTCGTTGATTATTTTATAGTGCAAATCTAAGAAATTGTACAAAATCGCTTTTCCTGAATATAGAAATTTTATCATACGACCAAACATTATTTGCTAATTAGCTAAACAGATACATTTTGATATTGCAAACATTGATGCAAACTGTTCAGTGAAATATGAGGACAGCCAAATATGATAATAACCTCCTCCACAAGCCATTCTTTGCCGCAACAAGAAAAAATATGCCTCATTGTCTATCTGAATTGAATTCAATGTTTCATGCAATTTCACAACTATCATCGATCTACCGGCAAATGTTATATCAATCCAATCAGCTGGCTGCTGATAAAAGGCTCAGAAAAAAATGTATTTTGTCATGAATAGTTTGAGAGATCATTGAGTGTTTTTATGAACTTTATCATAAGTATCCTTATTCTTATAGGCTGCTACATAACCGGTTTGCTCGACGATATCCTCCCTGCCAAGTTTCCCACGTCCTTTACCTTCAGCATCAAAGCGTTCCTTATGTGAACCGGTATATTTGGTATGATCCGTTAAGCGATTGTATACACCATCAGCAGATGCTTTAGCAACGCCTTTCAGTGATGGAGCTTCTAATTTTGATAATTTTTCAATGATGATGTCCAATTCTTCCTAAAATAAAAGAAATTTCGAGATGAATGGAAATCTGGAGAGGATTGGATGAAATATATGTGGTAGTGATAGAGAATTATATGATACAATATTTCCAAAAGTTGAAAATATTGGTGAAATTTTCTTTCTTCACATTAACCTTCTTTATTATATAAAGCGATTGATCGATTGCTTCCCATTGGTAATTGAGGAAGCGGAAAATTTGACAAATTGAATAGAATAACTATTCATTGGCTTAGCTTAAAATGGCAATGTTTAACAGATCAAAGAAAAAAATTCGAAAAATTAAATTTGATTTTCTCATTAATACGAAATTCATGATTAAATTTTATTTATTGAAATCATAATTAAATTTTATTGAAAATTAGCACGACATAAAAAAGAAGCGACTTTAGGATTAATCCAATTTTGAAATAAGTTACTTGTGGATCCTTTTTGGTTGTTCGTGCTCGATCTTCCGCTACTGCTACTAATACGTCTTTCGTCTCGTTGAAATTTGCCTTTTTTTTTGGTCTAAAATTCATAAAATATATTAAAAGAAGCGATCCATTTTTAAAATGCAAACAAATGCGGTGTCATCAACTTTTACATATAGCTATCAAAAAGCGAAACTCGATGTTCCGGATAATTTCGTTTCTATCCTCTATTAAATATTGTTGATATGACTGATCATTGAACGCCAAGGAACTCAAGGCTAATATTTCTTCCAAAATAAATTTCACATTTTTGATATCACACATATTAAAAAGATGACCTTATTTTCTTTGAGTAACACTAAAGCGCATATGATATCTGTAGAAGACATTTTCCCTTTATAGTACCATCCGCGGACATTAGTCGTCTGTGTGGTAAAATAAGATTTACAAAGGTAGAGAGAGGAAAAGTGAAATTGAAAGCAACATTGTAGTCAAAGGTCATGTTATTTTGAATGAGTAAGAAAAGGCTTTATAAATATTGCACCAATTTAAAAATTAGCAAAGAACACTTCTTGACCCGGTAATTTTAGAAAATGCGATTCCGGTCATTGTTGTTGTAATGTTTTTGTTATCAATCACTCCACCATCTTTCAACCATTTATCGAAATTCTTCCCTGTCATTTCCACCGCTGATGCATTACCAAATTTCACGAAACCTTCCCATCTATAATTTAGTTGCTAATTAATCGATGATTGCATTAATTGCTCGTAAATAGAAGTGACAGCAATTTTACTTAAACGTAACAAATACTGAGCAAACAGATAAAAACTCCATTTGTCAACTGCTATTACTAAACAAGTATCATTCTGAATATTCATCAAACTCATATATCGAGATTTTTTTTTCATTAAGCAAAACAGACAAATCGTTTTTTTTTTACTTTTTCAAATGAAATGCTGAATTTTCGATAAAAAATAGTTTAGTTATCAACGGCTAAAAATTATAAAACAATTAAGAATAATTTTAAAATTTAAAAAAATGATAATAAAAATTCATAGAAGATTAAAATTTCCTATCTAAAACGGTGTCATTTTTCAAATTTTTTGTCAATTCTGCCCTCCACAATCATCTCATGGATTTATACATATCACTATCTTCTTATTATTGGCATATAAAACATACTCTTCAATAAAAACAATTTTTATATGAGCAAAAAAAGTTACTTACCGATGCTTTATTTCTTTCCCGTCCCATTTGAATTTGTATTCCTGTTTTTCGGTCATCTTCCTTTTTTGTCTTTTTTTTTGGTAAAAACCCTAGAAGAACTGAAATATCTCAGAAAAGCTTTCTGGACTACTAACAAACGAAAGAGAAGCAAAATGACGTAAAGATAAAATAAAATGAAATGATAATGCAAAGAGCAAAAATTTCATAACAACAAATGAGCGGAAATCGTGGAAATCGATAATCGTGTCATTCGAATTGACAATAAAAACTGGAGCTAAAATTTGACAATGAGGATTGTCAAACCATCAAATTATGTCATTTTTTCCTCCATTAGTAAAGAATTTGAATGGAGAATGAACAAAAAAATGCTGCTCAATCTTGAATTTTAACTTTTGCAATTTTCAGAGAGCACTGAAATGTTTTCTAATAGCAAAATTATTCTCAACTAAGGTTGTTTTTATTTCCCTCACATTTTATAAGCATCTTTTATGCAAATGGTGAAAACTATTAAGTCTTGTTATAAAAGCAATCCTTTTTAATGATTTCCGCTTTTTTCCATAAATAGCTCATGTTTCATTTCGATTCATACATTCATAACTATTCCAGAAATTTAAAGCCTTCAAAACATAACTGAATAGAAAATTTAATAGTGCACTCCGAATATGAGAAGATACGTTTTAAATTGGCTCACGTAAAAGAAAATGAATATTCATCTCAGGTTAAAAGTAACAATGTGTAAATTTGAGTGAGAAAAAAATGATCTCTGCCTTTATCAAACATAAGTTATTATTACACATTATATATGTAAATAAGTAAAGCGTAAAGGTTTTCCATATGAAAACTTAATAAGCCTTTACTTTGCAAACATGATGGAGGAGAAAAAGCAGCCTTTTTTTTTCTTTCACTTGAAGCAAAAATGAAATTGCACTTTAGTAAATTAATGTAAGTACTTTTTCCTTCTATCAACGAAGATGGATGAAATCAATTATTTCAATTTCATCCTCACTTCTTTCCACAGAATGTTTCATCGTTTAAATGAAAAAAAAGCATCACTATCATCTCCCACTGGAAATCAAAGTACGCAGAGGAAAAAAAAATTGTAGCGGAGAATAAACATAATTACTAATTCCTTATAATACTAAAATCTTAATGTTAGAGAATAGATACTATTAATTGCTTTTATGAAATTTTCAAAAAAAAAAAACTAAAATCACTTTTACGTATTTTGCATATGTACATGTTTCTTTTTTTGAAAAATAAATGAAATTAATGAGTTTGAGAAGCGTAAAAAAGCCTCACATATCAATTTTGCTTTTCATAGCAGCAGTAATTATTTTTTAACTCAGGAAGTAGAAAAATGGATTTTTCTTTAAAATCTCCTCACTGTTTCCGCTCTCTCAAATTTATAGGTATTCCATTATTTAGTGTTTGGTAAGCACTTGTAAAAAATTAATTCAAAGGACTTTTTTTTTTAAATCTGTACCGAAATCGAAAAATGAAATAAAAAGATTGTAATGGGACGAATTTTTGAGATGTTAAAACTTCGTTCCTAAATTATTTGTTGTGCACATTTACTTTTCCATTTAATATATGATCGGAAATTTCGACAGTTCAAATAAAAATTTTGTTAAAAATTCATGATATTTTGAAAAATACTCTCAATGCTGGGAACAATAAGTTGAAATGTAAAATTTTCGACATCCCTGCAATGAACTTTCATTAGGTTGTTGAGAAATAAATGCCTCAGTAATCGAGTTAAAATCTTTTCATATATAACATAAAATATTTGGGCAATTATGAATGTTCGTCCATGAACTCGGTAGTAATGCTTTTGTAAAAACTACTTCATTGCAGTAATAAAGTTCATAATTTAAACATTTGCAAAATTCATATCAAAATAATTGTGAAATTTATAGTAGAAATCATAGGAGGAGATAAGTTTAGCAGATTGTCACAAATCATAACAATGGATTTTTAATAAGCTAAACAATCTGTTAATTTTAAATTAAGTGATAAGTGATGATGAACAGAAATGAATAATTTATTCAGATGGAAGGATGTAACTGACTGGAAGAAAATTTAGCATATAACAAAATATTTGGGCAATTATAAATGTTCGACTTTGAACTCCTTCCTGAAATAAAGGAAAGAAATACTGTGATGCAAAATTAAGTATCGGTAACCGTTTCATAAAATAAGCCTATATATTGTAAGGTAAATAATTTTTAGATGAAATGAAATATTTCGGTCATAACAGATTGAACTTATCGATACTGCCGGAGGGCTTAAGTGTGTAAATTATTGCCACCGAAGATGAGTGTGCTAAAAAGAAGTTAAGAATTACTTATTTAATTCCAATCACTATTTAATTTTTTTTCGATTTATGAATCCAAGACGTTTTCTGGATTAATAAAATTGGCCTAACACTGTTTTTTTTTTGTTTCACACTGTATCAAATGAATAGCAAACAGTATAATAGTGCAGATGTACGTTGTACAGTTAACGTTTTGACGTAGGTCACTGATGTGTATTACATATTCATTTAATTAAAATTACCTAGCAAAAAATTATTTTATTGTTTGGTATGAAGAAGAATAATTAATTGGTTCACAAACAAATTTCATTCCTATTCATTATTATAAAAACGATGTAAACGATGGAGGTGGAGAAAGTAAAAGAAGTGTAAACAGTTAGCATTAAATTATGAGCATTCCATTGAAATCATATGATAAGGAACGAACAAATAAATAAATGATGGAAAATTTGAAGCGATCAGCTTTAATTTTAATTTTTACACATTGAAATTTTTTAAATTAAAATTGCAGCATATGTGTGTGTGTGTGTGTGTGTGTACATGTCGACACGTACACACACATATATACACATACATACATAACACACATACATACACACACATACATAACACACATACATACACACACATACATACACACACACAATGACTGCATATCGTTTGTTTTGTTGTGATTGTTCAGAGTCGAGACTTGTAAAGCAACGGTTATCGACTAATGGAAAATGAAATTTTGAATTACGCATCGCTAAAAGCATTCAACTGTTAAGGAATGAGAATATTTTTTCGAAAATGAAAAAATAAGTGCCACAGAAGGAAAATATATTCATTATTTATTGATATTTACAAGAAATAATTAACACTTTTCCTCCATCATCTTTTCATCTATTCGAATTCTATTTTCTCATTTCAAAGCGAAAGTTAATATCAAAGTGTGCCGCCATATTCTACCAAATATTGTTTATAATCGATTCAGAAAAGCAATGAATTCCATTACTGTCCGCTTAATCCTACTTTTAGTCAAAATGTCACTGTTACAGGTCAAAGGATTCAGTGTAAAAAAAAGACGAACAAAAATATGCAGAAAAAGTAATTCTCATACAATTTGAAAAAGACATTTGACTTTTAATTTTTTGATAAAAATGAGGAAGTGGGAGAAGGAAGAAGAGAGGGTCAGTATGAAAGACAACAATTAGTAATAAATTTGATTAATGCGTTTATGAATTGGCAGCGAAAGTTCGCTTTGTTAGTAATGACCTCTGGTCATAAATAGTTGCAAGTATTAATAATAAACAAGATATTTCCATTTTATCCGGGATTTCTCTGACAGTGCCGATAAAATTTCTGTCAAATATTAAAATATGAGATTTAAAAAATTGAAGAAGCAATAAAATTAAATTGCGCGCATAATTAATGTCAATTTTTTAAGTTTTGAAGCATTAAAAAATTGAACAAATAAATAAACAATTGCGACAACATCCTTTATTGATTGCATAAAAAAAGAACAATTTAGCAGAAGGAATAATTTAGGAGATTCCGCCAAATAACAATCTCCTGTAATAGACTGAAGCAAAGACTGCCAAGTGAATTCGATATACTGATAAAACGGTAAGTTGTCCTTTATCAGCCTTTTTGCACTCTTTCCCTTTGGAATTTATCATCAGTGCCACCTTTTTGAATAAGCAGTACGTAGGATTATTAGTAATAGAGATAAATAGAAAAAAGGCTGGGGCAGACGAAGGAGAGTCAGGCTTGGACAGATGAAGGAGAGCTTAGGCTTGGAAGATGAAGGCGAACCTAACCTGTGACAATGGGAGTGCAGCTAAGAAATGTGCTCATAGCGTGCATTTCTTCGCTGCAATTTCAATCATTTCAGTGAGGCTCTTTTGCTACAACGTTAGAGTACCGCCCAGATGAGGCAGAGCTTCAATATCGGAAATCCAGAAATGCATGGCTATTGAATTGTTTGGCCCATGGACAACAAGCTGCTATCAATCATAAAGGGATTGTTCCTCATTCATGTTAGCAGCATAACTCAGTTCAGACTCATTTGTTGGGAAAAGATCAGCCAAGGAGTGCTGTATGATCTTGGGCCGCTGATAAAAAAATTATTATAAATTGAAATTTTGTTGTTGCATTAGTGTACTATCAGGAAATCAGGATATTCCCAAAGCAAATGTACAATATCACTTATCTATAATCTTATGATAATAGATTAGAAGATATTCAGGTCGTTGCAACTAAAATCGATGCGACAAATGAAATCCTTGGGGTATTCTGACATAGATAGCATTAGTTATGTTGGTGACAGTGGTCATAAAAATATGGCGACAGCACTGCCAACATCACTTATTTCTTTGATCATTTTATTTCTGACTTATAACTGATTGATACTTTATGATCGGTCAATTGCGGTTACGACTGAAGTCAGTAGGTGAAATTTTGTTCCTATGGGATCTGAATTTTTGTAAAAACGTGGAAAATACCACTCCTCGAATATAACTGATGCTGCCAAGCAATCACGTGATTCACGCACTCAAAATTGAGCAAAGCAAAAAAAATGTGTAGATCAATACGAATTAGTATTGTTATACTTCATTAATCATATCAAATCATGCTAATTAATTTGCAACAAAAAAATTGAATTAAAATAAGTTATATTTTTGTAAAAAAATTAATTACAAAAATCCAACGAATGCATTAATTCGTAGCACACAACTTGAAATAATTTCGAATTTGACCTGTAATCTCTTCGTTCTACCACAATGATATAAATGAAATCAATAATTCCATTTCAGATTTCCCACAAACACTAAATCGGCTCTTTCATTTACTAGTAATATCAAATATTATGAAATTTATACCCTTATCAGTTTTCACTTCATTATCAAATACGAATATAACAAAAAACGAATAAATGATTTAATTCAGTTATTGTATAATGGAATGAAGTAAATGATTAAATATGCTAATCATCCAATCAAGGTAATCAATAAATAAAAGTAGCTGTTAGTTTGCAAAGCACCATTACTAGTGCTATTATTGCTCGTTATTGTTGTTGCTAAGGCGGATTGATAGTTCTGTTTTCATCAACTCCATTCATTGGCTATCACATTGTTGCATACCAAATGAAAACAGGTTGAATTAATCCCACCTTTTCCACCAAATATCTCAACATCAATTACTCTCTTTGCCACTCCGTTATTTTAATAGAAACGAGTTCAATCAAACAGTATTTACAATTAAAAAAGTGTTTCGTGAATTAACAATAAGTGTTGAAATTTATTGATGAAAACACAAAATAATTGATATTTCTCACTGGGAAAAAGTATTCGAGATATACGGAATGAAATGATAGATAGATGGGAATTGAAAAATTGACGAGGAAATAAGTAGAGTAAAAAGTACAAAACGATTTGTAAAATTGATGTGTGGGAGGCATTTAGTGTAAAATACGCCCAATTGTTTTGTTAAAAGCGAAATGAACGGAATACTCTGACAGCTAAGATGAAAAATTTGTGTTCTGTATTTTTATATTTTTGAAAAATTTAACCAGTGATAATTATACTATTTTCCTGTTCAACATTATTCAGTAATATTTCATTTAATAAGTTCATAATGACTTCACAATTCATTTCAATTAATTCAATGTTAATTTCATTTGTAACACACGTATTTTGCGTTAAATAATTGGCAATAATTGCACACAATACATTAGAATAATGATCAAATTTCGAAAAAAATTCTGCAAATTTGCGAAACTAATTAATAATTAAGTTGTATTAGAACAAGTTTTAAAAAAATAGTAAAAAAAGAAAACAAGTTGGATTGGAAAATAGAAGAGATTTGAATGAGTCATTATTGTAAAACATCTCCGCCGTTCTCCTCCTTCCTTCCATTGTTCCACTTTTCCATCCTATCGATTGTAAATTTTTTTCCATTTCGTAAAGCGAACTTTGCTTCCAGCAGAATAACGCTTGAAAAGCGCGCGCACTTCATTATTTATTACTCACACTTAATCGATTTATACCTTTGTCGGTGGATTAATAATAAATTCAAAATTAAAGATTGAAATTAAAAAAAGGGACTAAAATTTTGTATTAAATGAAAATTACATTTTCAAATCACTAAGTTACGGGAAATGCATAGAACAATTTGAATGAATTATCTATTCTAATTATTTGTTGAATAAGAATAACGAGAATAGCTATGACGAAAAAAATCAATTAAAAATAAAATAAAAACCATGAATATTTAGAAGTGAGGAAAATGAAAGAAATAGTTTAATGAAATGAAACATAAGCGTTGGAATATTTTTATTTAGAGATCCATAATTGGTCCCACTTTTCTTCTATTTCATTAAACTGAAGAAATTGAGTAATAACAATTAATGAAATTGTCAGGTATGTTTAAAAAAGGAAATTAAAATGATCATTTAATGTTTATAATGATTACCAATAATCACTCTAACCAAGCAAATGAATAATTTCAAACTTCGTTATGAAATGACGCTGTTATTTACTCATTAAATTATATTCCAATTCAGATAAAACGTGTACCACCTGGTGCATATTACTCCCAAAGGAAATGACTGAAGGAAACGCCACATAATAGCCCATCTATCATTGATTGCACCTTTCTTACTATGTCTTTGTAAGTAGTTCAATGTTTGCTAGCGCCTTTGTGACATAGAAAAGCGGTGTTGCCTGGTTTATTAGCAGTAAAATCAAAGAAAAATAAATGACAGTCAGCAAAATACAAAAAAATGAACAAAGAGAACAAGCAAAATAAGAAAAATTGAAAAGTTTTGGTCATAATCTAAATAATGTAACAATTTTTCCATGCAGAGAGAAACACATAAGCTTCTTACTATTTTTCCACAAATAGTGGTTGTCTATACATATTTTAAACCCAGAATTGTATAAATAAAAAGAAGTTTGAATTTATATATTTATATATTTACACATGTAGCAACAACAAACCAACTTCGAAAACTCTCATATTCTCGAACTGGGGTAGTCTAATCAAAAAGTTTCAACCTTAAATTAGTATTTAGTAATCTTTTTTCCGAAACAAACTCTGAAAGTTGACTTAAAATGTTTAGATTGCACTTTACAGCATCATACTGGATCAAATCCGAATATGATGCTGCAAAGTGCAATCCAAACATTAAATGAATCCAAGTACTGCATCAGGAAGGTGACAGTTCTTCTTTCTTCATCGTCTCCACATCTTCCCCATCATATGACTTTTCATTAAGTAATACAAATTCGCGTGTGCTGAATCCAAATTTCAACACATCCTTCTCCCGCAACTCTACGAATCTAGACAAATTTATCATAAGATAAAAGATACAAATGGATGTGTTCACGAAAGAAAGCCAAAAGTAGAAACAGTTTGTAATAGTACTTGTTATCCAAAATTATTCCACTAAACTCAAAAGTCTCGTAACGCAATCCTATATAAAAAAATTCACCGTTGTGATTCGATGCGTTCATTATTTATATACGTGCCATTCGCTGAACCGAGATCTATTATGTAAGGACGTATACGCTTTACAGTTGTTCCATCAGGCAAATCCTTTGGTGTGAGACGATACTGAAAGACAGCATGCTGTTTCGAACAGCTAGGATGATCTACTGGGAGATCAGCGATTTTACGATCACGCCCGATAAGATATGCCGATTGTCGATGAATATATAACACCGGTAATGCCTCATCGCCCTGTGCCGTTCACAACATAAAATCCGAGGTCATACTATTTCTTTGTTTTATTTTGCTTAGTGCTAACATCACATTAAGGAGAAAAAAACTTCGAAATTTATAGTACTGATAGAATAGAAAAGTTTTAAATCTCAAAAAGACAAGACACCTTAAGTAATGAAAAGTAAAAGAAACTTTCATTAAAAAATATTAAAAATACTCATAAATATTAAAGATGGATATCATAATCACTACATTTTTCCCGAAATTCGGGCAGAAATTTGAAATCAACAAACAACCTTAAAAGGATAAAGACGCCAGCGTAATTTTGGTAAATGCGCATCAGACGGTTCATTGTATTTGATAACAACACCTCGATAAGTATTGGTATCTTCAGCCAATTTCCCACTTGGTTCAAAATTCGGTTTCTCTTTTTCGATCTTTGATTCTTCTTTGCTGCTGTGATCATCGCGAAAGTATTTACCAAATTGACCGCTGAAAAATATTTGCCTGGAATTAAAGAAATAGAAATTTTTCCAAGGAAATAAAAAATTATGTATATCGTTCGAAAGTGTATAAATATATAAGTCAAGATAGATTCAAGAGCGTTCAGAAAAATTTTTGAATTATTTAATAAATCGATGAAACTTACGATTGATCTCTGGTTACACTTTCGAATTTTCTTTCTTCTGCATTACTAGTCAATAATTTCTCATTCGTTTCATTGTCGAACTCTTTTTTCAGTCCTGCAATATAGAAAGCAAATTATTATTTACGAAAGAAGTATGTATCTGTCAACCAACAATTACTACACAAAACCTGTAATGGAAACGGAATCAGATAATGCAATTTCTTCAAACATAAAGTAAACTTGTTAACCCGCATAACGTCAGTCTGTTCTCTAAGGACTCTTGAAGAAGTCAAACTTGCGAATGGGAATCGAGAATAAATAAAACACGTTAAGGGAGAGGTCCAAATTATATATTTTGAGATAAGACAAACTAATTTATAGTAATCGAGAATATATGGGATAGACCCAAAAAACTCTTGCACCACTTATTTTCCAAAGCCTAAAAGCTTGACTTTTTCGCAATCCGTGCTTGCTGGATGAATCTCGACTTTCCTCCATCCTTTCCTTTGTATGACTTTCTATCCCTTCCTTTCCTTTTCTCGACATTTTATCATTAAAAATTCTTCCTGAAACATCATTATTATCTCTGCATCTGCGATGTTTCCAGTCCATAACACCGTTCCTACTTTCTTTTTTTTCTTTGTCCTGCGCATGTCGATTATGTTTTTCATTGCTGGTCCTCGAATCATTCAACCGACGCATTCTATGGTGACGAGAGTACTCCTTCTGGTTTTCCTCATGTCTACGACGATCAGAATCCTTCCAGTGAGCTACAAAACCACCTGAGAAGAAAGCAGTTAATATCATCTTTAATTTTATGAAAAAACTTCATTTATGCATTTTTTACCGCAGGACACTGCTAATCTTTTCTGAAAGAGAGGAGAAATAAAAAGTAGTTAATCATTTCTTTTTGCACTCATGTTATAATTAAGAAGAAACTCGTAACTTATTTGAGAAAATCTACTGTGATGTTAAAAATTGGATATTCAGGAAGCTATGACTTACAGCTGAGATTTGCTCCGCTACATATCAGGAGTTTAAATTATAGGCTATACAAAAAACTGATAACTACTATCTATAAATAACTTGTCCATAACATTTACAAGAATTACACTTAAGAACCCTGCGATCTTACTTGCATGAAATTCGCAACGAATGATAGAGACGATAAATTTTCAGATAAAGTCACCCTCATTCAAACAATCATATACGATAAATTTTTATGAACAATTAATACAGTCGACGATCCAACCAAAAAAAAGAGATAAAGAAATGAACCGTAAGAACTGGAGGAATGTGCCGGACGAGAGCGTGAAGAATGACCATGAGAAGTTGCTGGTGAGGTAGATCGGCAATTTCCTGAAGAATACGACTTCTCCGAACCACTTGAGCTATTATTTCTGCGCTTATCTGTCATCTGAAATTTGCAAAATCTGAATTTCATAAATCTATTTTCCTTGTCTTAACAAATCATAAGAATAGTTGGATTAATCTAATTTGAACAGTTTTTGCGACTAAAACTTCCCTTTTAGAGGGTGCTTAACAACCTTTGACCTCCCCCATCAGCATACCTCACACGGCTATCCCATTTCCTCTCTCGCACCTTTTAATACGGTCGCATTCTCTTTCTTCGTGAAAAGAAGATGCACTGCTGTTTCAAGAATTGCTGTCAAGCTGAGTTTCTTTGAACCTTCTATGTTGACAGTATAGACTGTAGCAACAACATACATCGACAGTACACTCTCTCTTCCCTGTACAGTACACCTTCGCTTCTGTACTACAAATATCTCCCAATTTATCAACCATAAAGAAATGAATTCACTTACAGTAAAAAAAAATGGAAAGTTTATGTTTTGTTAGAGAGAAAGAGAGAGAGAGAGAGAGAGAGAAAAAAAGATGAAGTGAAATGATAGGATTTATTAGCTTAATTATCACTGCTAATTGATTGATCAGCAATGTCCCATTTCTGTCATCATTGGAGGATATATAATGAAAAGAATCCACTTTGGCCTTAGTAAGCTAATGTCTAACCATCCTGCAACCCTATCCATGCTGTCATCATTCATTAGCTCTTTCCACTGCTTCTTCGCTTTTCACTCAGTCAGTGTCGTTCTGCCGTTTTTGCATGTTATTATAATCAATATTCATAGCCATTCAATATGATCGAAGATGTTTGCTCGACAAGTCTGGAAGGACATTTTTCATTCATAAGTCTGAGCATCGATTTTATTCATTTTAGAAGCTCAATTTTTAATTTTATTTTTGAGTTCAGATAAATGTCTAACTATTTTTTAGACAAACTAGATATAAAAGCAGGAAATTTTCATAGGTATTATACATCAAATTGATTTTAAACCTAAATGTGTGGGTTTGATTGCTTTTAAAACTGAACTATATTTTAATCAGTTGCAAGAAACTGCTAATAATGATAAAATGTAATTAAAAACATCGGGAAATATAAGTATGTAATTAGAAGTTATAGTCATCCATGAAATTCGAAAAAGTTAAAGGATGTTCATTTTAACGAATTGACTTCACTATGAAACATAAAGAATGAAAGCGAGGGAAGTGAAAATCCAAAAATATAAGACAGAGTTGAGACGAGAAGTTATATGGGAGAAGTGACATCATTTGAAAAATGTTAGATTAAGTTTCATTTTCAAAACAATTATTGGACAAATGGATGATCGTAAAGTAATGTTAACTAAAATGCAAAAAAAGAAACAGATAAAAGAAAATTTTGAAAAATGACGAGAAAGTAGAAGAAAGCGAATTAATGAAATGATTAAATAAAAATGATTTTGTCTTTGTCATCAGTGTTTTAAGAATTTAATTTAAATTATTGATCAGTTAGAACGCTCATAATGCGAAATTTTCCGTAGAAATTCATTAAATAGCACAAATTTGATATGTTAAATAGAAATTGAAAGCTGTGTGTAGCAGCGATGGCTTATACACGTCATTATGAATCCATTACCAGGTAATACTTTAAAATTATGAAAAGATAAAAGTTACCGTTTCTCACCTTTCTTTTCTACACAAATATAAGTTGCCTGCGATTACTTTAAATTTGTTCAGAGTAAATATTGTCTTGCACCAAAATTTACAGTGCCATAACCGATGTGAACTGCATCATCCAATTCATTCCTGCTAACAGTTCCACTTAGCTTTCTATATTAATAATACCAATACTTTGTTCTTTTTCCTTTGTTATTGTAATTATAATAATATTGGGTTGCTGAATATTTCAAAATTAATTGGTAATAATATTAGCATATCTGATTTAAGCGGTTTAAATTTCGATCGTTTTGTGGATCGATTTGATGAGCCTACACTGAACAAAATGCGCCAGCAGTATTGGACAGCTAAGCAATTAATCAGAAAAAAATTGGGGAGAAAGGTTAGTAAGGCTTTCCTTAGTTGCAAATAATAATACTGTTAGTTTTTTTTCCTTATTAGCTTATCAGTTGAATAATAAAAATTTTTTAAACTTTTAAGGAACATTTTGAAATTTGCTCATTAAATGAACACAAAAAGGCTAATTTTTCAGGAAGATGAACATTTGTTAGCTTCAGATGCGGAATTTGATACCAAAATAGCTCTCTTTCGGTTTGTTCAAGAAACATCTGACCAAATGCTTTGCTGCATCGATGATTATCAACATTATCTAAGCGGTATTCTTCTTACATCAATCAATCATAATTTATCCAAGGTTTTTAAGTTTTACAATTTCCACATTAGAATATTCATGAAAATTTTAAAAATTTGTTAATATTACTGTTGCGCATATATGTTCGCGCGTCGATCATGTTATGATTTATAACTTAAAATCTTGAAAAACTATCAATAAAGAAATGGAAGTTAATAATCGAGAAAGTAGCTACTGTTATCAAATATAACAAAATTCTTTAGAATTAGTGCAAGTGGAATTTGAATTGAGTAAAATGTTGAAAGAGAATGGTGGAGAGGAAACGACAGCCGCTGGGCGTGTTATGATCGCTGTTGCGAGAGTATTAACAATTTCAGTACATCATAGGTTATTTTTAAAACATTCTTCACTGCCTTAAATTCTCATTGTATTGTCGAGCAAAATAATACTTATCTCGTTTTCCAAATAATGGTCAAATTTTTTTGCCGGATGTTTAAAAAAACTTAGACTTTCAGTCATTTTTATTATTTCTTGTACAGATAATTAAAATTTTGTTAATTTTCTTTTAGCTAGCAGATTCACTCTTTTTTTTAAATAAGTTGATCTACTGATCTGGAGAGTTCCTACTGTATGAAGTAATTTATTAATAACTTGATTGCTAGATTACAAATTCGAAATCCTTTACTACGATTCTTTGGTGAGCTCCATGTTTTCACCGAAAGAGCCATCTTGGATTGTGCGGACACAGTGGATGCTGCGGAAAAGGCTAGGACTGAATATAGAGGATCATTATTATGGATGAAAAAAACAAGTAAAGAGGTTAAGAGGCTTCTACTTTGAACTGCTTGAGTGCTAGTCAATTTCTACACACTACTTAAAAGAGCTTATATATTTTATTTAAATGCTAGAGATTTGAAGTTCTTACTAGAGGCTTAAGTCTCATAGAGGTCATATCAGATTTCTGCAAGGCTTTATATATTCCCTCTCCCAGTATCATACGTTAAAAGTTTATCCTGCTAATATAGCTTTGTTTTCTCTTTATACATATATTGATTCTCTCGTATTATAGCTTGACCCCGATGCAGAAAATATTTTGGAAAAGTTTCGCACAGCACAGAGTGTTGTTAGACGAAATAAGGAGAAACTGGATAGTTTGAAATTGGATACTCTTCAAAAAGTAGATTTATTAGTCGCAAGTCGCTATAATTTGTTTTCGCAGGTATTATGCAATAAATTTCGTCTTCAAATTTCAAGCTGAAAAATAAAAAATCTTAATCATTCTGTTTTACTTGAAGCTCACTTCTTGCAAACTGACCTAATCGTTGAATCATTCTATTCAATCTGTAGCATTTCGTAGTAGCAATTAATTTTAAAAAACATACTTTAAAATGCTTACGTAAAGCAATCAATGAGAAGATTTCACACGAAAATGGAAATGGGCGGAAAATTTCTATATTATTCATACATCTGTTAGATTCTCAAACTAAATAACAATTCTTATCGAGAAATTTGTCCAAACGATTCATTTAGAATGAATTATTTTCTACATATAAATCATTACTTAGTGTTTGACAAATAATAGCTATGGATTGATTCTTCACGAGTCGTATTTCAAATTGAACTAAATGATTTGGCGATCGATATCATGAATGTCTTTTAGAAGGACCAAATGATACTCAGAAAATTGCACATTTAATTTTGATTTAATTTATGATTTAGATTAATAATTTAATCATGCTTTGACAGCTATTGGAATTGTATCAGAAATTATTATACAACTACTATGAGGAAACAACGTTGGCATATGAGAAGATTTATGATTTTGTGTCCACTCGTAAACATTACGAATTTGAAGTACTGACGGTAACTATTTTCTAAATTGGAAATGTCCTCTCATATTTTTACATGATCGAAAGTTTCAATTAAAAGATGACAAATAAGTGAAATATTTGGCGATTTCTGCAGGATTTGATTGAATCTTCAAAAGAGGTTGATTGTGAGAATGATGATCAAATGACAAATAATGAAAGGGAACCCGAAAGGTTGTTTATTTTTTCAATTGAACTTTGAAAAATTTCGAAAAAAATATGAATGGCAATAAAATTCTCACTTATTTCACTTATAGAACTAATCAATAACTGACCATTAAATATTTTTCAGTCTAATTGAGCTCGATCAGTGTGAGCAGGAAATGGAGCAAGTCTTGAAAGATTTGGAGAATTTGAATGGGCATGATTTACTGCATGATAGAATTGAAAGTCCACTAGGCCTACCAAAAGAAAATCAAAATGATGTTGATAGCACTGAACCAACATGCCATATGTCAACAGAAATATTAGTATCAGTTGAAGCACAACCAATCAATGAAGTATCAAATATCACAATCCCAGCTATACCTCCGCCACCAGGATGGAAGTCAAATAGAAATGGTAAACTTCACATTTTAATCTCATGATTATCTGAAATTAAATGAAACATCTCGGGAGCGCGAAAAAAAAGTAATGATGAGATCGTGACGTGAAATTAGTTACATATTAAATTGTTAGATTTTGATAACTTGTGATGAGATTTATCTTATTTTATTCAGCGGTTCGTTGTCCATCCGACCTCATGGATTTACTTTCCTTGGATGATACCGTTCCTGAATTAAACTCATTCGCATCTGACTGGTCAAAACTAATGGCAAATGTAAGTAGCACACCTGATGCAGTGACCACTTCATCTCCTCTTCCACCATCTTCAGCATCATTAACCTTACCATCCCAGTTGTTGCACTTTCCTTCAATGGAAAGTGGTTTCCCTAATCCTTTCGCAGATTCAACAGATCCGAATTTCGATGTAAGTTCAACTTTGCAAAATAATGGAAAATTATAGCTTGCATAGTAAGACTTTAATGAGTTTAGTTTAAATACAGTTTAAGTGTCTTTTGGCAGAACGTAAACCATTAAGTTTGCAGGTTTGGAAGGGATTTTTGGAAGAATTTGAAACAGCTAAAGTGAATAGCAATGGAGTGTTTAAAAATTGTTAACTCGGGCGATTGTCTTTTACAAAATCTCAAATGTTTATTTCATTTATGTTTATCAAGAAATAAGCTCAAATGCTTCTTAAGTTTCATGTGTTTCATATATTGGAACTGATGAATTACAGATGTTCAGATCGAGCCAATCCATTTATCTGTCTTTTTTCTTCTCTTTTACACATGAATGTGAATTTTTCATACGAAATTGCCGACAAATGAAAAGTTGAGAAATGTAAAAAATATCGTTTGGGAATCTCTTTTATTCTATGCAATATAAACTTTTTGTCTCATTCATTAAATGCTCCACATATTTCCGTTGGAAATTTTTCGAAAAAATTTAAATGACGAATTTTTCAAGTATATATGTCAAAAGAAATATTTTTTTGAAATTCCATAAGAGAAAAGATTTTATCGCGAAGACTATTATAAGTACTTCGGTTTTCGCTCCAAAATTTTCAATAGCGATTTCAATAAGCGCTCGTTTTCTTCCTGAATTCTTCTCTCTTCATCGCGCTGCAAATTTAAATTAGATTGTCGTACTGCCGCAGTTCACTTCAAAGAATGAAATTTATATAGAAATAGCGAAATCAAGCATCTTTAAATCTCCTATTTAATTTGTAGCGAGTTAGAAAATTCAAGGTTCGGATATTAGCGAGATATGAAAAGATTCTGAGTAATGAAATTTCGTAAAAAATGGGATGACATAGGGATAATTGAATTCCGATAAGAGGGAAGGAGTAGGGATGAGAGAGAAAAAGAAAGGATCTTTTGACTGATAACAGAACATGTAAAAAGATTCTGAATCCACTGGTCAGACTCATGAAGAGATTTCATCCACAGTAGAAATTCGGAAATCAAACTAACTTTCTTCCCTCAAATTTGACCGAGTGATAGTGATGGAGAGGACAAGAAGGGTTCAGATAGATTGTTGAAAATCTCACTAATTGAAATTTACGAAAAAAATGATGCAAAATTTTATCAGTGTCAAGGAATTCGAGAAATAAATAATTTATTATCTAGAATTTCTCATTGTTTGGAAAACTTATTGATGGAAAAAATTCAAAAATTTAGGTAATGAATGTGCAATGAAATAATAACCTTTTGTAATGACATTCTTGGACGTCCTGGCATTGACTTAGATCGAGGTCTGGTTTCAACAACAGGCTTCGCTTTCAGGATCTTAAAAATAGCTGAAGGGTGCAAATTTTAATAATTGAATTTTGAATTGTCAAAAAATAATTAAACTAAACTTGAAAATTAAAAAAAAGACTGTTCATCTTCTGAATGATGAATGCAAGGGTAATTTCGATAGAGTTAATCAAGCAACTCGTACTACTCGCTCCGCTTCATGAGAAATCGCATAAGGCAATAATAAGCTGTGACTCACAGAATCAACGAATTATGTAATGCAAATTTTATTGAATTTTTCATACCCTTTCTTTGTGTTTGATAAATTGATATAATCTCTCTTGATGTTGTAACAGATTACTCATTGCGTGTATCGTAGGTGTTGAAATATCTGAAATTACAATTACATGGAACAGGAGCCACATTCTCTAAGCACTGTCTACAACGAAATCAATTGAATTCATCAGAATTTGAAGTAAATGAAGAAAAAATAGAGATTATTAATCATTTTGAAACATTTTCCTGAATGTTTAATTCACAAAATGTATCGCATTGAAAATATTGAAAAAGATGATAGCTTATAGCTCAGGCCAAGCTGTGATATATTGAGTTAGGCATCACCATGGAAACAAACAAATGATTGTTGAAAGGAAAAGCGATATTTCTTGGGGAGAAAAGAAAAATTACGGTACCATCGTTTAAAATCCTTTTATCCATGCATTAATTGAATTTCTCAGATCATTTTCTAATCTTCCAATAAATCAAAATTGTTTATCAATTGTTATCAATATCATTATCGTTGTTATGTAATAAACAATCAAATTTGTTGAATTTAATAAATTTTTCTTTTTTTTAACAGATTTTTTTTTTCAGAAAATAGTAAATGGGAATATCGTTGACAACTATACTGTTTAAAAGTTGCTATATTTAAAATTAAACATATTCCATTCTTCCAATTGAATCGCTTATTTTGATGTGTTTCGTTCCACAAATTTCAACAGAGTGATTAATTAATTCAACGAGGAATTGTTTCTACTATAATTGTTAAAGAATTTGTTTTATGTCCAACTTCTTGCACAATAATAAATCATTTCATTTCGTTCAGAGTGCAATAAAATTAAATTCAAAATTCCAGCAAAGCGCTGAAGAAGTGTTGCTACAAATAAGTTCTAATCATAATTTAGTCTTATCTCGTCTTTCATCCTTGTGCTACTTCACTTCCTGATAGCCACAGACATTTCGGAAGTTTGACTAAAATAGGTTTCGAAGAAGAGAGAGAGAGAAAGAGAAAGTGAGAGAGAATGCCTTTGAAAGAATGCTCCCTCTCTTCTTACAAAATGCCATTCGATGACAAGTTAAAATGAATACATCATTCAATAGTCTTAAATGTGTGCGTTTGTCACCAAGTTTGTCACCAATCGTGCTGGCCGGTGCTTCCGCATTGCTTGTCATAAAAGTTGGAGAAATTGTATTTCCTTAATATTATCATTATCTCCCAATGCATTATTCTGCATCAGTTGTCAATCAGTTTTCTATTTCATAAACAAACATTGCATGAAATAATTTTAATTTTTTTTTTAAATGATTAAATAAACTAAAAAATACGTAAACTCATAAACAATTCAACATGGTAGTGTTAATTTGGGAAAAGATAAAACAGTTAGTGTCAGAAAATTAAATTTCATTGTTGCTGATAATTTTGATTTATAAATGTGCAGAATGCAATTTCAGCTCAACTTCAGAATTTCAACTTTTTTTACAAAATTGTTATTGTTTTCAGAATCATAAAATGAGAATTGAATCATTTAACTGATCTGGATCCATATTTTTTCCTAATATTTTAAGCAGTGATTTTACAATTACAATGCTATTGAATTCATCCTAAAATTCGTTCTGAAATAACAGAAAAAGAAAAAAAGTCCGAAATGGCGGTTTTGTCTTTATAAAAGGACAATTTTGTTATTAAAAAAGGCAAAAAAAAGAAAGAATGACACATACATAAATCAAAAACAAATGAATAACAAAGCTGAAAGAATTTTTAAAAAATGAAGAAAAATTGAAATTTTATTATGGTTTCCGCCATCCTACTCTTCTGCTTTCTACATTCACCCTTATAGGGTTATGACCTTGAAGTACTAATTAGTACTTCTGCCATGCGGAAACCATAATGATTGATGGCTGTTTAATTCATAATTAGTCTTTGATTTCTGACTAAATTTGAAAAAAATTTTCAATTTTCACGTGGCTAATTCGCGTTCTTTTGATTGATTTTCGTATGACACATCAATTTTATTTTTAAATGAATTCAACCAATCTAACCGGATGACACGACTTAAAATTTTCTCTCACATTCATTCTTTGCTCTCTGAACAAGGTGCTTTTAATTAGAATACTGCCAAAGTATTCAGTAAATTTTCCTAAAAGTTTTTCCTTTCATTTCTCATTCCAAAGGTTAACAATGTTGTGTTAAATGACTCGAGGATAATTCACTTCTTTTAATAAACGAATTGCACTATAGAAATTCTCCCATTTTAGTCCCAAAAAGATGGGCCAAAGAATAATGACATTTTTAATAATTTCAGTAATGCATGCATTATGCAAATGAAAATTCAGCTGCGTGTCAAGAAATCAGCTTTTTTTTTAATTTTAATAAAAATATCAAAAAAAATCCACGTTCAATTTGTAAAACTTTGCGGATTTTTTTTTGCAATTTAAATATTAGTATAAACTATGATAATACTGGAAGATAGGAACAAACAGAGGGCGTGGTAGGGATGAACAAACAGGAAGAAGAAGCCTGGGGCAAGCGATGCAGTAGGCTATTTTCCGAAATGATATAGGATAGTAAAAAAAAAGCTTAGTTCAACATTACATATAACTTGAGCATATGCAAGATCTTTCTCTCTTGTTAAGCCGGTAACCTGTAATTATATTTAGCCGTCACATGTTGCATATTTATGACTTCTCAGCAAATTTGCAAATTCTTATTGAATGATTATTTCTGTTGATGAAAGGAAGATGAGATTTTACCGGGCCTAGGAAAAATGAGACACTGGCCAGGGAAGTTAAAGAAATGAGGAAAGATAT
>UPTC01000785.1:0-26612 GCA_900537255.1 Acanthocheilonema viteae | reverse complement strand
CCTCCAATTATTGTACTACATGATCTCCTTTGCTCTTACATCCTCCAATATCTCTCTCCTTATTTTCCCGCGTTATGATATGCACGTATACTTTGCCTATATAAGACATCGAATCTCCATTCATTCATTCATTCTTCTTCCTTTGGGGTTGTGCGTTTTAGGTTATTTTGTTTCTTGTGTTTAATATTGTGTCTTTACTATGGTTTAATTACCCAAGTTTGAGGTTCCAATAAAAGCACAAACGATTCCTACTGTCCACACATTTCAACCAAGGCAATCTATTTTCGCTACAATTACTATCATTCCATTTTTTATTATTATCGCTGACGTCATCATTCATTAGCATCTTCTATCAAACTATTTCATAATATCTAGTAGAAATATTAAATTTATTGTAAAAAAAAGTTAATTCGTAGTTAACTTAAAGATTTATTTAATTACAGGATTATGGGATAAACTTACAGTTGAACCCAATCGATGTAATACTTTGCATCACGCAATCCTCCAATCTTTCCAAAAATATCACTCTCCTTGTATGCAAACACAGTATGATAATCATTCGGTTTTGTGATGTAATCATCACACAATTCATCAAATTCATGACATGCTAATGCACCGAATGTAATTGTTGGATGACGTAAAACTAACGATTTTGAAGCTTCGGCCCATAAATAGAATATATGCTTACTTATGATATTGTCTAAAAAAAATTTCGTTTATTTTTTAATTCTAAATTTTTCAAGTCATCGAAAGCCTTTTTAAAATTTATCTTGATGTATAAATTTATTTTCTCTTTTCTCTGTACATTATTTGTAGTCATATATGTGACAATATAACAGTTTCAATTAATACTGCACCCATTTTTATTATAATTAATGAACAGGAATATGATATGGGATGAGTGATACAGTAGTGATCGAAAAAATGAATGATTTACTTCATTATCAGAAAAAAATCAAAAATAAACAAATTATTAACTTTGTTATAAAAAGTGGTAATTTTCTATCTTTTCCTCTCTCCATCATCATTCGTCATTCTTTCACAACTATATACTTAAAAATAAATAGAAAATTGAAATGTAATATAAAATTACCGGCATTCCAAAATAGGATAAATGTTAGCTGATCGTTATTTATAGCATCACCTAATGTGCTTTTATTCATACGTTGTAATTGATGCCAATTTAATGGTTTATCAAAGGATCGTCGTTCTAACAGCAATGGTTCGATAAGATTAAGTTCTAATGGAGAACGTAAAATTGTATTTTTAAATTTCGTTACTTTTGATTTACGCTGCTTGTCCATTAATTCCTATAAGTAAAGAAAAAAGGATTTCATTTGCAAAAATTTTTCCAACTTTACAAAAATTATGGCAATTAAATATTATTGTAATTCAAATATACTTAATCTATTTTTATAATTTTAAAATTTACCTCGTCCGATAATCGGCGTACAAATCCAACTTCTTTATCTGCTTCTTTACTACAGTATGCCGTCAGATCGTGTATACTATGTTGAGAAAGTGTACTGCAATAATTTTTTCTACTAATTTTTTTATTATCATTGTAAACAAAGCGGAGCAATTAAGAATGTAATAATGTAATAATGTAAAATATAATAATAACAATGTAATAATACAGTAATAATAATATATTATATAAAAGAAAAACAATCGAATTACGTTATGCATAATGCATGTATTTATGACTTAAATTACGCATTTATTACAAACGTGTAAGTTAAATTGTGTATTTATTAAAAACATTATTTATTAAAAGTATATAAGTATTATAGTTGTATCTTAGAATATAAGATTTAAGAGCAGATAACATCGTGGAATGTAAAGTAAAATTTAACTCTTTAAATTATGCAATTTTTTCATTAATAGATTAATAGGTCAAATAGATTAATACAATACATACGAATAATGCTAGAATTACCGTTTCGACATAAGTTATTAGTGACCGCAAAAAAGTATAATTTTTGCACTAATAAAATCAAATATGAACATATCGTGAACCCGAACAAAGCATACCCAATCAATAAATTTACACTATATTATAAATTATTTTTTATGAATGCATTATAAATTTAAAAAAATTCTTTTAGTCAAAATTCATAGCATGCAAACAAATATAACCTTTAACTGTTTCATTCAATAAATTTTGATCGAAAAAATAAAAAATTAAAATAAAAGGCAAACTTTAAAAGTGATGCTTCGATAATTGCTTTATTACGGTTAAATTTTGCTGTAATTTCATATATCACGTCTCCCTTATCTCTGAAATTTAAAGGTACTATTAAGGTCGGACAAATGTTTCAAAAAAAGATTAGATTAGATCAATGCTTCAATTTTTTACAAAAAATATTCAATCTAATCATAATTACATTATTTTATAAAAAAATGTACAAATTAAAATAATTTAAAATTCAACGTATTATTGTTGAGTAATTATTTTAATTTTTCTTCGAAACTTTTTAGCAGTATAATTGCTAAAGAATTTTTAATAAAGAAGAATAAAAAAGTATTAACAATTACAGATCATTGATGATCAACCAATGGAATGATTCGTGCAGCGAATAGTGCAAACATTTCGACTGTTCGTCTTTCGCACAATTTATCTACAAATAGAGAAATGGAAAAGTTCTACAAAAGTAAAAGTAAAAACTGAAATTTTCTTAAACGTTAAACTTTTTTAATTTTTCAAAATTTAATTTCAATCTGCGAACCTTAATCACCTAATTTCATCTTCCAGTTAACATCAAAAACAATGGCGCATATTTCTGATATTAATTAGATTGTAATTAAGTTAAAGGTTTGTATAAAAACAGTCGATAAAAGATTATTTTGTTTTGTTGTTTTCTTGGCGACAGAATAATTGTATACATACAAATGAATTAGTAAATATTTAGTTTTAATTTTAAAACTTTCAACTATTAGTTTTTAACTTTCCCTTGTTTTACAATTAAAATCAAACCTTTTTAACTATTAAATTAACTCGAACTTCACGTCTCAATCGTCGGGTAATTTCATCGAGTACGCTTAACATATCATCACTGAAAAGTTGATCCAATTCTAGAAAAGGATCATTTCTATTCCATTTTCCAAATTCACTAACCTGATTTACCATTATACATATAAGTACAGCTTATTCGGGTTTCTTCTGGTGCTAAGGCGGGAGCTCGTATTTCATTTTCATCACCGAATTCTCCAATTTTTTTTCTCGGGCATTCAGCTCTAAATTTGCTCATAAAAATAACAAATTTAATACTAAACTTTTAAAATTAAAAAGGAAAAAAAAAACAACAAAATAAAATAAAGCAAAAATAAAGATTAAGAGAAAACAAAGGAAAGAAATTCACCTCACCTTACAATTGCTTCGATAAATATAATGAAAAAAGATAAGTAAGAGAAATACATCACTTCCATCACACTGTCATTTAAATCAAGGACGTTTCTCGATCCACCGAAATTTCCGAAATAATGAATAACACACAAACGTATATATATATCTCTGTGTGTGTATGTGTTTCAACAAACTTCAATGCCATTTAATTCACCATCATCGTAACAGTTCATGCCAATTGCCCCATTATCATTAATGTAACATGATTTTAAATTTAGTTTCTATTTAGCAGAAAATTAACTCAAATAATGATCGGCTTATTATGTTAAATGAAAAAAATGAAAATACTGTAATGTATTTAACTTATTCAATAATAGGAGTAGTTCCTGGATTCATTTCTGCTCCGCTATTGACTTTTTGGCTATCTTCATTATTTCCTTCATTTGGCCATTATCGATATTTAATGTGTAATTGCATATTTAATATGTATATTTATTGCAATGTATTTACTTAATAATATCAATAATGTTACTGTTTATTACTTAAACAATAATATTTGAATTATTGTTTGTCTAAATCGTTCAATATTATAAACGAAATGTAACGATAAGTTTAGTTAAGTTCACTGTAACTGTAGTAATAATATATGATATGTGATATATTAATATTTTTTTTTAAATAAATGCATTTTTTTAAATGCTATTTGTCAATTCAAATAATTTAACAATGACATCAAAAACACAACTTATAGAATTTATTGCAAATTTATTTCAAACAATAGAAATACGGTATATCTGATGAAGACGGAGATTGTCATGAAAATTGCTATCAATTTAGGGATTGTTGAGAAGGATTCAAATGCCATGTGTCGGAAATTATCGCGGAATTTGAAATCATCATAAATTCAAATATCATTATTTTAAAATAAGAGACAATACAAACGCATGAACCGCTACATGTCTACAAAATTGCTTCTGATTCAAAGAATTATTACTATTTTGGCGATCGTTGTGGATAAAATGATCTGAAGTTAGCATTTCCATTCAGGAATGGTTAATTAAAAATACTATCGAAAGGATGTCCCATTAAATAGAATGAGAAATTTAAGTATTAAATTTTATAACTGAAGATATGCATAATTGTAGCAATATGGAATCCAATGATTCCATTATCATTTTTAGATTCTTTTTCATTGTGATATAACCTTGAAACATGTACCACTAGTTTGTCACAATAGTCAGAAAAGTTCTCCGCAATGCGATGACAATACACTTCGAATATGTCACTAATTTCTTCCTTTTTATCGAAATTCAAATATAACCATTGGTTCATTAAATGAAATTTAATCCAATATTATGTGACACTACGCTAGATTCGGCAGGAAAGGAGATAAAATTAAAAAAAAAAATAAATTTATAAGCTAATGGGATCAGCAGTCTTGCAACTTGAAATGCTAAATCTATCAAATTCCAGTTTTATTACATTTTCGATCATTAATAAAAATATTAACAGCAACACAACAAGACAACAAATAACCTAAAAGAATTATAATTAATTAGATCTTCTATTGCGGCGTCCATCACTTCTACCACCGGCTTTATGTCCTTTTTTCTGACTCATTTGCTTTTGACGACGATTATCTTTCTTTAATCGAGCATCCACTACCTGAAAACTTGCTTTCCAACTATTTTGTTTACACTACCAAAACAACAAATGAGAGAAAATTTTTTTCTTAAATGTATGTTACTGAAAACGAAGATAATGAGCAAGACCCTGATCTACATTAGATAAACCATTCCTAAGATATCCACTTTATTTATTTCTCTCTTCGCAAGAAGCCGTTGCTGTTTACATGATGAAATTAATTGAAAACTTTATTATTCATAAAGACAACTTTTTACCATGACTATACACAAATCATTCACTTTAAGAAACACTTACTTTATACGGCCCTTTTGGCCTGGCCAAGCTTCCTCGTTTGCCCTTTGTCATTACTGCATAAGTTATCTTTTTCTTTTCTTTTATTGATGCGGCCGTTTTACTATATAATCTTCAAAACATATGTTTAGATCTCAACTCTTGACTTAATTTTTTTGAAGCAAATAATCCCTAAAAAAATGACTTCGTAGCAACGAGGAATGAAAAGCATTTAACATGCAAAAAGCAATGAATTTTGAGCTTACTTGCGAATTTCGCGAACTTTTTCTGCTTGCTCCATATTTTCACTTTCAATAATACCTTCAGCTCTTTTCTTTGCTAATTGCAATTTCCGCTCCCGTCGTCTCTTCTTCCGTGCTTTTGCTTCAGCAACTTTTTTGATTGTTCGTGTGTTGATATCTCGCATACGATTTTTGTAGAATTCCACTCGATCCTGAATTTGACATTAAAAAAATGCATACATCATAATGAATTACCCTTATGTATTCTCTAAACAATTGCTAGAAATATAAACTTTTATCTTGTTAAAAAAAATTTACTTTTGAAACTGGAAGTTCCTTTTTGAAATGCTTCTTTTCGTCTTCCACAAACCAATCAGGAAGTCCTTCATCATTGTTCATATATCTTTAAATGCTCAGCCATAAGCAAAACACAGAGACCTTGTAAAAATACAAAAACAGAGGCCCCACCTAATTAAAGCTATATAAGCAACCTAAACTTTAATAATCTCTGGAACATTTGTGAAAGTATATTCAAATATTTTGGTGTTCCGGTTTTTCATTTTCTATAAATTCAAATCAATAAACAGTACACACTACAGGATTATCGATGTGAGGAGTTAGATAAGACTACCGATAGTTCTGAGTTAAAGCAGTGTTATTTTAAACAGTTAAATTTAAAGCATATAAGCCAAGATCACCTGTTCCATCCCCAATCTTCCAGGTCTCGTCTTGTTTTTGACGAATATATTAGCTGCTCTCCAAGTGCAAGTAGTTCAGGAGAAAGTTTTTTCATTTTACCTGAAGAAAAATTTATTATATGCATAAGCTGATACTACTTTGCGATTCTGGTCAAAATTAGCTACAAATACCAAACCTGGCTTTTCCGTCTGAGTTAGATTACATGAGGAATTTTTTGCATTAGTTCTATCTATATCATGATATTCCTCGTCGCTTTCATCATCATCAATGAAGACGGAAGTAGTTTCTGCATCTACTCCTCCTTCGTTATTCAGATTTTGGCTATCTTCATTATTTTCTTCATCTGACCATACCTCGATATTTGATTTCAGCTTCTCATTTCCTTCACTGTTCTCCTTTCTACTACCTATAAACTGAATGAAGAGCTGTGGTACAACGTAAACATCAAGCAATTGCTAGAAATTAGACATAACTAGTTATAAAAACTCTTGCTGGATAACCAAACTGAATGAAAATTGACTGAAGGAACCTTGTGAAGCATTCTTAAATTTCTTCATGAAATTTTCAACAGCTCTTAGAGCGCCTTCTTCATCATCGATCATTTCAGCAACTTGATGCTGGAATAAATAATGCACAATAATTTTTATAACCAGCCAACTATTTTCAAATATAAATGTAAAATAAAGGTTATTGCAAAATATCAAATTTATTGCAACAGTGCAACAGTCATTCTGCAATCTCTAAGAGAAGGCAAATTTTTCAAAAATCCAAAATTAACCAAAAAATTTCATTTCACTTAGTTTAAACTGAACAAAATTTCTATAATACTTTTCTACATCATATGAAATGTATTTTATGGACAAAAAGCAACAATATTAAATACAAAAGCTAACGCGGCCAAACCATTCTGCCTTTTGAGCTTCAACTTTTTCTGCTTTTGACATACATGGATCTTGCTCGTGATGAAATTCTTCTGCGTCATCATCAATGCTAAAATATTAGTTATATTTAACAATCTTTAACATCAAGGCACCAAACTAAAATCAATTTGAGATCCAGAAGGAACATCGCTACTTATTTATTTACTAACTCGAGTATTTGTTCAAAAGTAACAAATAGAAATGTTATCGCAATTTTAAAAGGTCAATTTAGTTGTTTGCAACGAATCTAAAAAAATCGTAATCGTAAGGATATTTTTTTGTTTTTAAATAGACATTCTAACAAACGAGCTTCCTAGTTAACTAAATGAGTTTCAAACACGTACCTCCCAAGAGGAGGGAAATTATGATACAGAAAAAAACTTTTTCGTACCCTGAATCATCGTTATTATCATCACTGGTAGAATCTTCATCATCATCACTATTACTCTCATTGTTATTATTCCTTGTTTTCGAAACATTGTTAACATCTATACTTCGTCGATCCTTAGCTCTCGCAACTTTTTTTAATGAAAACAGTTCTTGTTCATTGGGTATTTCATAGGTATCTCCTTCTACTAGCATTTTTAGCTTTTTTTTTTTTTCATTATTAGCTTTATCTTTCAGCAATTTTCGTTTCCTTTTCTTTAGTGCCGCCTGTAAAAATTCTTTTTCATATGGTATAACCAGAAACAATTAAGAAGCAATGCAATAACAAAGAAAAGAAGATACCTTTTCTTCTGCTTTTGCCGTCAATAACTGCTGTTCGATTTCTGCCATCCGTTCATCCCTGAAATCACGGGAAATCTTTACAATGCAGATGGAAAAATTGAATGTTGAGAACGGTGCTTTAACTTACTCAGGATTGACCACCATTACAGCATCTTTTGTTTTATTATCGGCTTCGTCCCGAGACATTTCTTCATTGATTTTTTTGATAATATTTCGCCTCCATTTCAGTATCAATCGTAACTCTCTCGGACCACATACCTTAACATCTTCCAGACAATACTTCACTTCATCAGTTGTCGATTCGTCATTTAACCATCTTTCATCATCCAGAGCAATCTGCAACAATAATTTCGAATTCAAAAGAGAAAAATTAAAGCGCATCGTACAGCCATACCAATTATTTCAATGGCGACTAAAATTAATCAGCTAATTAAAGTACAAAAATCTAAAACATTATTATATTTACAAATTTATGTTTCACTTTTTTCTTATCTTGTTACAGGACTAAGAAATATTATTCTAATAAATCTTACCATTTCTAATAATTTACTCCCAGAGAAAAAGCTAAATTTCCATAGAAAGAATTCAGAAAATTGACTCACTTTATACGCAGAAGCCAATAATTCCAAATAATCGCTACTCTGAATAAAATCTGTGGCATTTATTGTTTTATGGAGTGAAAGAGATTCATTTTCATAACCAGTTGCCGGTACTTTCTTCAACTTTGTGCGTTGTTGTAACAATAATTGCCTGAAAACAAAAAAAAATGAGAAAGATCTAATTTAATGAAATTAAATCATCGTAAAAATCAGAATCAATTGCGAGTGGAATCTATTGAAAACTTATGAAAGAAGATATCACTTACGGATTTGAGGTTATTGATTGCTGTGTCGATTCAGCAAACACTTTTTTGGGATCTAAGAGATCGGGATTGAGTTTCTCCGGTTTTAGGTACTTCTCGCAAACTACAAAGATCTCTGCGGATTCCAGACGTGATGCTGCTGGTTTCCAAACGTGTACCTATATAGGACATCTGTGATCAGCAAAAGTATCAAAACGCTGATATATTTGGACTACACTAACATCACGTAATTATTGCCAAACTTAGTCATACTAAAGTCGCATGAATATCTAGAAAAAATTTTCAAATATATGCAAGCAATTTAATATATTCTAAATTTTATTATAGTTGAAACCTACTTGTTTAAACAGTTTCTCAAATATTGATATCAGGTAATGATAATCACTTGAGCGAAAAATTTTCGTCACAAAAACACCATTTTTTGCTAATATTTGTGTGGCAAGTTTCAAAGCTGATAGTGTTAGACAATTTTGCTGAAACGCATCCTGAACCCAATTACGTCCTATGTTAGGTGCGCCGTCATGTAATACACAATCAGCCTGCAAAGTAACAATCATTTCACTAGGAAATATTAAGACGTTTTACAAAAAAATGAAATCTTAAAGAATATATAGAGAGCATCATGATTTTTAAATGCTCAGTAGAAATAACGAAAGCGCTCTTTACCGAAAAATCTCGCCTTATCAGTGTAATACAGCTAGAGATTATATCCATCTCAATATCATCTAATATTTTTAAATTTCTTTGTTCAGCTATAAAACACACTTCCCAGCCATGAAGCTCCTTCCGGATCATCTGTCTAGTTTTTTCCGTGGTTATATCACCTTGTAAAGTTATACATCTGTTGATCGGTTTGATAGGCACTAAATCAACTCCTGAAAACAACTATCCGCCCAAATATAAATATGAAAGTATTAATTTTAAAAATATGCAAGAATTTGTATTAATTTTATAGTAATTTTAATAATATGGACTTAATTATGTAAGCTCCCCTCGCATTATACATCAAAAATTCTGATATCTTTATATGCAACTTCTCTATAGAAGCTTCACCTATGCAAAGCGATGAAACGGGCATATTCTGTGTGGCCACTTGAAGCCATCCACCTGGCGCTGCGCATAAATCAACAACTGCTCTGGATTTTTGCAAAAATTCGAATCGCTTATTAAGTTGCAACAATTTGAATGCAGCACGAGATCGATATCCTGAAATAACAAATGTGCAAACTCTCTATTCTCGATTTTAATCCTTTACACATGAAGGTTCATAGACTGTATCACTATTTTAATCATCTGGTGGCTTACTCTTATATTACATGGACCGATACTTTTTCTGAATATGACAAGCTTAGGAACTTAATTTCATAAAAATGCTTGAAGAAATGAATAGAGCTAAATGAAACCTGCTTCTTTTGCGAGATGATAATATTTATCTCGACGTTGCTTTCCAATTTTGGTCTTCTTACCCATTTTCCTCTACTTCGGCTGTTACACGAAATATAAATTTTCTGAAAAACGCTAGCTTCCCGCATTTCTATTTCTCACATTCTAATTTAATTTCGCAATATCATACTTCCAAAACAAAGAAATATTTCGCGAAAAAAGAATAATTATTTATGACACTATTTATAGCTAATCTTATCCACTTCTACCGTCCATTAATTTAGAATCATATTATTCTTTCTCATTAAAATAATGACAATATCAGTTCTAATTTATTAAACTGCTAATAAAATATGCATGCTCACAAATCTTAACAATCCTTTCAACCTCGTCATCATTATTATTATCAGAGATTCAACAACAAAACCATTAGCATCATAAATTTTTTAACATAAAATGTAAATATTTGTTCACAAATTGTAAATGATACATGAAAAAACTATTTCATTCATTTTGAAGTCATCTCCGGAATGCTAGAATAATTCTGTAATCTTGATATTCATTTATCAAAAAAAAATCCCATAATCCTAAAATAAAATCGTGTTTTTTATAAGAATGATTCAGTTGTGCTCATACATACGTAAGAGAATGATATGGCTTCCGGTCGAATTCCGGTTGAACTGCAACCGGGAGAAGCTCCCCCATACCGGCATCCCGACGACTTATCACCGATTCCATATGAAACTTCATTATCCCACTGCAGGTTTAGGGGATGAATAGCTATAAATCAATGATTTGGGTTTTTTAATTCCTGATTATAAAGGTGCCGGAGCATTTATTTCTGGTTAGTTTTAATAGAATGTGTTTGTTTCCGGATTGTTTGCTTTACCGTCTGAGTTGTCGGACGAACATGAAAATTTGATTATTTGTATTGAATTAATTTTATGAAATTTTCAGCTTATTAATTTTATAATATATTATTTTGCTATTAACAAAATTTGCCTTACACTTTTTATATATTCTTCTTTATATGTACATGTAACTAAATACGTATGATCACATGCAATTTTTTTTAACGCTATTATTAAAGTTACTGTTAACAGTTTTGACAGGAAAATTTTCATTCGATTATCGTAATTTTTTTATTGATTATTTCAAATACAGCGTGTATTTTTGTCTCATTTATTTCAAAAACTGAATGAAATATTTATTCGCGTATATTTATATGCATAACATATTATTTTTATAAATATCTTTGATGTGCATTTTACATAATATCAGACTTATTCACGTGTATACATTAGCCATCTAGCTAACTTCATAGCAGCCGCTGACTTTTTATGTTCTTTAATAGTTAAACAAATTGCATTAGAAACTTTATTTTATGAACCTTTGAACGCTATTTGCACAAGTGCCTTTGCTGCTTTATTTGTTATTTGTTTGTAACAGTTTGTAATTCGTAAAAATATTCAATCGATGAAAAATATTAAAAAATTAAAGGTAGAATGGATAATAATTAACACTATTTTTCAGGAAACATCAGGATGCATATTGTAAACAGCCATTAATTTATCGATATGTTGAAATCAAAATGTAAATAATTCGAAATGCGCTTTGACGATATTATTATTCCGAAGGTTAGTTATGTCTTTTTTCTTTCTCTTTTTCGCTCTCATAAAAATGCAAAAAAGGAAGCAAAAAGAAAGAAAGAAGGAAGCGGAGGAATTTAATAACTCGAGAAAGAATAAAATGAGGAAAATATATCAGTGATTTAAGGAATTAAGTAAAGGCATTGCTAAGAATTGATTTTGATCAGCAAAATTTTGTTAAATTCTTAGCAATGCCTTTACTCAATTGTTAAATTTTTCCTCTTTCGTTTACTCACTTAGCATTATTAACTTCATAAGGTATATTTAATATATTTTTAAGATTTGAAAAGTAAATATTGAAGGAAAACTTACGTATGATAAAATTTTGTGACTTTCTCCTTCTGGTCTTGAACGTCCAATTTTTTCGCACAATAAAAGATAGAGGAAAATAAAGGATGACAAAGATAAGGGAAAAGCAAATTATACAATGCGATAAATATTGTGCAAAAACAAATTATGCAGTGCGATAGGAAAGAAATTTATGGTAATAATGGAGGAAAAAGTCGATGACTTTAATGCTTTAAAAAGAAATTGTTGTATTTAAGGGTTCATTACTATGCTTCTCTCTTTGTTGTGTTATTATTTATTTATTCTTACTTTAGTCAAGATTCAGATTGTCTGTAAGTTTGCTTACAGCTAAGCATCATGTATAGTCCAAATAGCATAAATTTTATTTGGAAAGTTTTTAAATGTTTGAAAAGAAAAGCGAGTAAAAGTGATATATCAAAACACTCCACATATGCAAAACATTCCATGACATTTTCCTTAACAATTTACATTTGTCATTAATATTCTCTCCATTCTTTTTCATTTATAAATTATAAATTTACATAAGGAAAAAAAACTATGGTATTAATATATAGAGCAATTTTGTGTTTGTTAAATTCTTAAAGCTATGTTATTAGTTTCTAAATTTTTTTTTAATTACAGAAATTATCTTCAAGTTGTTAACAAATAGTGTTAGCAATATTTATGTATTTTTCATTATTTACATTATTTTTGAGCCGTTTATGTCTTTAATTTAAACTACTTTATTGCATTTCAAAAGAATTGTGGTTTAAGTGAGCTCCCCAATTACACAATATTTTTGGTCTTTTTCTTTTTTTCTTAACGATAAACACTTAAAGCTATGCTTTTAAAGGTGCAATTTTTTAAATGATATCTTTTGGAATGATTTTAATGAGGCGTAAATTATTTCATATAATTACAAGCTCCATGAAGCTTTAGGTAGTATAAGTTGAATGCATATTGCTAAGTAGTGTGATGCAAAAAATTTTTTATAGTATATATTTAATAGTTTGCTATATATATTTAAAGCTGAAGTCTTCGTATTTTATTTACGTAAGTACAATTCAGCAATCATAATGCATTGGATGAATGACATTGTTGGCGAATAATTATTTGCTGATTGTTTACTTCTGTAAAATCTCTTCTATAAAATCTATTTCGAATAATTTTTAACTATAAAAATTGTACAAAAAATGATGAATGTATTGGAGAATGCTGTCGTTATAAGCTAAAGTAATGATATCCAAAACGGTTGATTGATAAATTACTGAATCATTTAACAGTTAGGTAGGATAATAATGCAACTTTTTGGGCATCTTTTAATGGAGCTGTACAGTATTTTTGTTCCAGCGTGCAATGATACTACAACAAGATAATATCAAGATTTTTAGGAATGAAAATGTTTAGGTCATGTGATTATTTGGAAATGGATACAATAATTTAAATTGTGAAAGAAACGAAATTTTCTTGCAAATTTTGACAAGATTTAAAGGTAACTTTTAAATAATGTAGGAAATCTCTAGTCGTATGCTGGTTGAAAATTAAATTACTTTTTTTTCCTGGAACATTTTTTAATTGATAGTTTCCAAACATGGAATTCGATTCAAATTTCGGACATTATCACAATCATAAGTGGATTTGTTTATTTGTAATATAAATGGCTAGGTTTTCTGTAGAAATTGTCATTAAATCCATTTTATATCATTTTATTTTTGGTTGATTTATTCCGTTAGAAAGTTGATTGAATTTATCTTTTGCATCATAAAATCTTTTGAATTCTACTAACTTAACATAATTTTTTAGTAGAAGAAATGGAAATTTTTTTCAAAACAAATGAAAAAAAAAGTTAAAATTAATGCAACTCATAATAGATGTCATAAAAATGAGGGCAAATATATCATATGATTGAATATAAAAGATATGCATTTAATAGATTAGTTCATTATATGTTAGAGAGTTAGAGATGGCATAATTCGATTAGCAAGCCTCTTTAATGGTTTGACAAATAAATGGACTTGGGAGTATAAATTGCGATTGAAAGAAATAGAAACAATTGGTTTGCAGTGGATAATTGTTGATGTTATCAAGCTAAGTTAGTTTTATTCTTTCATTTCTTCAAATAAACTTTTCTTTTTTTTAATATCAGGAATTTTCTTTCGTTTCTCAACAACAATAAATTTTTAAAGATTAGACTAAAAATATAAAATATAAAGCATAGAAAAAAACTCCATTGTTAAAATTTTTACTTTTTTAGTCTAATCTTTAGAAATTTATTGTCATTTTTAAGGAGTCTTTTTTCGTTTCGAACTCTTTCTTTGTTAGCATTCATCAAGCAATTATTTTCTGGAAGTCATTTCAAAATTTTCTTTTACTAACAAAATTGTAGAAAAATCATAGTTATGTATTTTTTCCATAAAATATTTGCTCCAATAGAATTATTTACCGAGATTTTTTGATTTAAAAAATGATCCGTGTAAAATAAAAGAAAAAAGCCTTGTTCACCATTATCATTACAAACATTGTCTTTTGTCAGATTTATATATGCTCTCATTCCTCTTATTTTTATTGTCTATTTGTTCATAAGGAAAGTTACTACAACCTTTTAAGTGACCCTGATATACTTGTAAGATTGATTACTTCCTTTTTTCAATGATGAAAATTTTTATATTTTATTGCTTACGATCAGTCATTTCGTATTTGTGCTTGAGATCATTTGTAGTCTAAATTCAAAAATTTTTTATTGTAGGTTACTTTTGATTTTTTTTTTTTTAAAAGCACATTTTTGAATTCAATTTTCCGGATTTTAGATTATATTTTGGATTTGTTTACATTTGACGTACTCAAAGTCTCATCGTAACTTTTTTTTTAAATTTATGTTAAGCACATCTTATATTTGATTCCATTCTTTTGTAAGCATTTTGATTTTGTAATTCCAATTTTCAGCTGTTGTTTTGGGAGTTTGGATTTTTGTGTAGTGGCTAACTAAGGCTATATTTCTCGTTTATAATGCTAGAAAAAACTTTTTATATATTGATTCATTTTAACTAAGCCCAGGATCAATAGTTATTGGCAAACACTTCATCCTCATCGTTACAAATTCATCATATCTTTCATCTCTCGCATTCAATTTTTATTTCATATTCTTCCAAATGTTATATTTAACCTTGGAGTATTTATGAATTTTCCAACAACTTTTTTTAAATTAAAATTCATCCAGTAGTTGATAATATCAGGTAAATTGTCAATGAGCTTACCGATGGTATCCTCGCCACTCGATGAATTTGAAATTGCTCGATTGCTATTGATTGATGGATTCAAACGTTTGTATGAAACGATAATGGGCCATGAATCGTTACGGGATGACGATTTGATATTATATTGTGGATTGTTACAAACGGTGTGCGGTTTTATAAAACGTTTCTGAAACTTTAATTTGTGAAATGCAAACTTATCTGTTAACTCTCTTTCTGTTATTTGAACGAGAATGGATAAGGTTGGACTAAAGTTTAATGGAGAAAATTTATTTCTAATGAGCTAAGTTTTTCTTTTTCATTATTTTAGAAAACGAATTAAATTCTGAGCTTTTTAAGAGAAAGATAAAACTTAAAAAATGTTTTACTGAACTAACTAAACGCATTTATTTGAAAAATCTGAAATTAAATCTTTTATTATCTTTTTATATCTGCACACATGAGTTTTTTTTTTGTTGGTATGTATGTATGTATGTAAATGATTGAACTGCTTTCATTTTTTATCCACAACTTTGACTTTCAAGAGTTTGTTCATATGAACTAATACAGAGTAGTTTTTATTTGAAAAAAAAAGGCATAATACGGAAATGTTGAAGTAAGTGAAACAATAATATTTTAAGCAGGATATAGCTGATTTGCATCCTGAAAATGTATTTTACTTCTGCTATTCCATATAATATAATTTAATTTAATGAGGAATCATTAAAATATCGAAAAGCTTTTAGAAGGATGAAAAGAAAAACAATCATTAAATGTTTTATTTTTTCTCTTAAAAATATATTTTTTGAAACTTTTTCTTAAATATTGAAGTTTTATTTTCATCCGAATCGAAAATATACTTTAATATTTCAATTGAAAATCAGCAGTCGAATTTGTCCATCCATTCTTTATTATCAGAATTATTTATTAGATGTTTTTCTTTTCATCACAAAATTATTTTCTCCATATTCTCGAGAAACCTTTTAACAGGCATCAACTTTTGGTCCAGGTAAATTTGATGATCAGCGTAAAGATGAAATGAAACTATAATAATACGGGAAGGGCTAAAACTTACAATGTTTTTTCATGAAGCTAATTTCAGGTGAACAAAGTGCAGTTGATTGATCGGTTAGGATCGGAGCCGAACATTGTTGGTTCGATACATATAACCACTTCTCATGTTATTTTCAAAGCTGAAGACAGTGCTAAAGAAATATGGGTTTGTTTCATTTTTTTTTCAATTTTTTATATTTAATATTATAAAATTAAGTCATTTTCATGAAATTCGTGAGATTGTTTGATAGTTTCATTTTCATAAAGTAATTTTCACACATAACATTTTGATATAAAGTTATTTTTTGATATCAAGTTATTTACTGTTTTACATTTGATCATCTTTAATTTTTATTTTCTAAATTTTTTATTAGCAGTATTTAAATGAATAGAATTCTAACGAGTTGTTAGAATTAAGCTTTGTTCAAACATAACTAGCTATTGTTAAGAATTTTTGAAATATAACAAATAGCACTTAGAGTAAACAAAAGTTGCAAGAGCATGAAGAGAGCCAACATTTAAAAGAAAATCAAAACAAGCATCAAAATTTTTTCATGCTAGAAAGATACAGCAACTGATATAGATTGTAGACTATTGCTACTAATAGGATCCAGTTCTTAATATTTTAGTCAGTCAATTAATTAAATGGGATTATCCACGATTAATTTTTTCTCCTGCAAGAATTTCTCTAAACAAGTTGATGAAAATTGGAATAAAACGAAATAGTTCTTTTTTTTCAGGTTCCAAACGGGTTAATCGGAACGGTGGAGAAAGGGACACTTTCAGCATTAGGGACACCTTTAACAGTGAAGTGTAAACATTTCTTAACTTTAACGTTTTTAATAACACGTGACAAAGAGTGTCAGGATCTCGTGGAAACATTGAATAAATGCGGCAAACCTGGTTCGTTTGTTTAAAATCAAATTAAAATGACGCTATATGGATGTAAAAAATTATTGCAAGAATAAAATTTAGTAAATGTTGGCAAATGATGAGAAAATATAATACAGATCATAATGTTCTGGATGATAAAGATTATCCTAAATATTATTTATTTTTGTCAAATTGATTTTATCATAGTAAAAGTAGTAATGTCAATAACACTAGTAATACGTTTATGATAATTTTTAGATAATTTATTTAGCCTAAATAACTTCATATATCGGTATTAAAATGCTAACAATATTATCAACCAGTTTGGTCAAAAATTTTTAAATGTTGAATATGTAAAAAGAGACGAACTTTTGCATTTATTTCAGTAAATATAACGGATGTATTTGCATTTGAAAATAAAGAACGAAATGGTGATATTCGTTTGAATGTAAAAAAAAGAGGTTGGGATCGATTCGATTGGGTTGTTGAATTTACTCGTCAAGGAATTGGTGTAGCGGATGATCAAAAATGGAAAATTACGGATTTTAATACAGGATATAAGGTTTTAATTATCGTTATTCGTGCAGATTTTAGTGCCCTTATTTAATATGAGTTAGTAATTGAGTGACTAAATTAGTTACTGATGCACTCTCTTTACAAATAGATGAAAATATTACTTGAAACTGCGAGATCAGTCATTGGAGTTTCAGGATACCGTTACTAATCGCGAGTTAAATAATGATTAAAATTTTCGTCTGGTATAATTAGTTTCCAAAAGACTTACACTGGGACAAAATTTTTTTTGGAATTACTTGATTAAATGTTTTTTTTTGCCAGTACTTCGTGATAATGTTTTTGCTTGGAAGTATTTTCGGATAATTAAGATAAAGATAAAATCCTACTCTGTAGTATTAATATTCCATATTATTCACGGTTATATATAATCGGCTTTCTTCAGTACTGTGACACTTATCCAGAATGTTTATGTGTACCATCTGCGACTACCACTCAAACCCTTATAGGATCATGCAAGTTTCGTAGTCGTGCACGTCTACCCGTGCTTACATATTTTCATCGACCAAATGCAGCAAGCATTTCAAGGCTTGTTTTGTTTTTGCATAATTTTTTTTGCTTTGTAAAAATTTCACGAAATCATTTATTTATTCATTTTTCGGGTTAAAATGTATTTTTTAACTGTTAGATTGTTACAACCGAGAAGTTGATTAATTCAGGTTTTCCTAAACGTTTTCAAGCAATTTACTTAACTATAGCTAGTACTTCCTCAACTTCAATCGTTTTTGTAGAACAAAATAATTAAAAATAATGATTTGTAGATCGTAAAATGTATATTTTGAAGTGGGATAAAAAGTAAAACATGTAATGATAAATCTATATTTCGTTGCAAATACTTTTATTTTTTAGATGTGCTCAACCCTTGACGGGTTTTAGTGCGCGTTGCATCGAAGATGAAATGCTAATGGATGCAATAGCAAAAACAAATCCTTCTAGTTCAGCGCTTTATTTAATTGATACACGACCAAAGGCACCTTTTTTTCTATTCATCTTTAACTTTTAATTTTATTTCATTTCTTTCTTCATCTTAAACTAATTAATAATAAGGATAAGGCAGGAGACGTTGAAAACAAAAAATCTGTACCAGGCAATAAGGATTAGAAACATTAAAAAGAATTTCTTGAAATTTGAAAATCAGATTTTTCACTGTTTTTCAAGATTTGTTCTCCAAATTTAACAAACTTTTCCGAATAATTTTTGTTTAAAAAAATGATTAATTTTTGCTTCAGATGAATGCTATGGTTAATAAAATGCAAGGCAAAGGATTTGAAAATGTTCGGAACTATACGAATTTACGATTTCATTTCTTTGATATCGACAATATACATATTATGAGATCAAGCCTAAGCAAATTATTGGAAGGCAGATTTTTTTTCGAATTTGTGATAAATTTCTTTCTTAAAACAGATTCAGCAATTATTGCTAATATCTTATCAGTAATGTGTTCTTATTAATAAAGTCTTTATGAAAACGCAGAGTATAGATTAGTTAGCTATGGTTTTGATAAGTAAATTTGATAACGCAGATATAGATCAGTTAACTATAGTTTTGATAAAATTTGATAACGATGAAATTGAATAAAAAACAAATCAAATCAGTGAATAAATTGATAAAATTATTGAATTCGTTTACTATTTGTTAATGTTATCAGTTTCGTAAAACGATTCATCAGCACTTTAAGCTTATCCACTTCGGTCAAATTCCAGCATGTCATCGAGCGAAAACGGTCACGGATTATTACAAACAATTAGAAGCATCCGGCTGGTTAAAACATGTTCTTGCCCTGTTGGAATGTGGTAATTTTTTGGCTATTTCAATAGCACGCGGAATTTCATGCGTCGTGCACTGTTCCGATGGTTGGGATCGTACGGCACAATCGGTCAGCATTGCTCAACTCTTACTCGATCCGTTTTTCCGGACGATAAAGGGTTTTCAGGTATGTCATTTCAGGTATTTCGGAAATCCAAATATAGCATTGTTTAAAGTTTCTGATCAAAATCTTTCAAATATTGGTAAAATTCACTAATTAGTTAGGGAAATACGTTCAGTGTCCGAATTAGTTTTATTACATTAATCCGATTGTTTAATATGAAGCACCGTTTCATTGTAATTGTAACACCATTTATATTGGTTCTATACTGTTATAATAAAAAGTCAGTAATGGTTAAAATGGAAGTTTTTGAAAAGATTCTAGCGGCACTTGTAATTTGATTGTTCCCGTGGTGCTTAAACTGGAATATAATTACAATAATTTTAATGGTGAAGAAATCAAAGTAAATCTTAATAGATTTTATCGTTTGTTTCATAGAATCTGTTGCAGATATTGATCGAAAAAGATTGGCTTGGTTTTGGTCATAAATTCGACGATCGATGTGGTCATATTGGTGCTTTCAATGAAGAAGCAGCTCGAGAGGTAATTTATGAGAGGACTGCAAAAAAGATTAAAATTATGATAATTGCAAATAAGATTAGCTGCCAAACTTTATTAAACTTTTGACTGGATATAGCACTTTAGTTCCGAATATATGGGATGTTCTGATTATTAGGTGGTTTAAACATTTTGGTAATTCTTATATTTTAATATGTTTCTCTTGTCATTTATCTTAGATATTTCAGTTATTTGAATATTACAATTTTTTTTTTAATTAGAGAATGATATTTTTGCTTTAAGTTACTTTACTTGATGAGTTATTATATACTGGGAGAAAGATTTCTTGCAACTTTATATAGGTATCGCCAATTTTCACTCAATTTCTGGATGCGACATTTCAAATTATGAGACAGCATCCATGTGCTTTCGAATTCAACGAACGTTATTTGATCCATATGCACGAGCATGCCTACTCTTGTCAGTATGGTACATTTCTCGGAAATTGTGATAAAGACCGAAAGGTACAATTTCGACATCAAAAGCAGAATAATACATAGCATTTAGCATATTTCGGTTAATACGGCAACTTCCTAGAAGTTTGTTTTTTTATTTTAGGATCTCAATCTAGCGAAACGAACGCAATCTTTATGGGCATTTCTGGATGACCGTCATGACGATTACATTAATCCGTTATATGAAGTTGGTTTTTTTTTCGGTTTTGATTTTATCCCATCCAAATATCTTGTCAAAGATGTGGGAAATTTTGGCTTCTGTGAGTGATGCAAGTTCCATTTTCGAAATTTGAGATGTTTATTAAAATTTTTCGAAACTAGAATAAGTTATTTTTAAACTCAGTAATATTTCCGGTAATTTATTCAGGTTTCAGATTGGTTTCTATAAATAAGGTGAAGATATAGATTAGTGCAGTTCTATATGTTTAACTTTCAAGATTAGTTTTTATTGGTTAGGAAAACAAAAAAAAAGATTTCTATTTTTCCAACACATCATGCTTTTTAATAGGCTGATGTGAGCATTAAACATGTTAAAAACTTTGCTTCAAGACCAAACTTTTTATGAAGTAATGAAAACTGCATTCAGAAAATATTATGTTTTTCTTACAGACGAATAAGTATGGTTTTCTGGGGAAAATAAACTTACATCCATCAGCGTTAGTTGTTTGGACAGCTATGTACAATCGTTTTGATACTGGACTTTTACCACGAGAAAATACAAACGATGTGACACTGTCAACGATGGAACATGTTGGCATCTTGGAGGCACATTTGGCTTCATTGCAATCAGTTTGTGTTTTTCTTTTTTTAACCAAAAATTCAATGCTTCATAATGAATTTATTTGATCGAATAATAGTCTCATTAATAATGAATTAAAATAAATAATATAGATAATTATTTTGAAAGCTCGACAGAAATTGATGTTTTTTTGCGAAAAATTAGAAATTTTATAGAGATTGGCAGAATTAAAACTTCTGATTGGAAAGCAAACACCGGGGAGTGAAGCGATGAGCGACAGTGGTCATTCTAGCTACATTTCTAGTACTATCACACCTGAAGCTTCTAAAATTTCAGGTCTTTTAAAACAAAAATTCTTTATTGCCTTTTTTTATCAGATTAATATGCTGGCAAATTCGTTGATATCAGAGAAAAGGAAAAAATTCTTTGGATTGTCTTGCAATACCAGAAAATGAATGTATTTTGAAATAATGAAAAATAGATTTTAGATGTTGTCTTGTCAAATCATAGTTCCATAACGGATGGAAAAGGGACGAAACATTTATTGGATGGTGAACAAAATATTCAGGAAAGTGGCATATACGACGCATCATTCCCATATAGTGTTCGTTTTTGTATTATTTACTTTTTATATTAGCAACTTTTTAGCTTTTTCCAATAAGCATATAAAGTTTTGTTGACAAAATATGCAGGTAAAATTCTGAAGTTTAGATTACAAGCTATCATTGTTTAAATATTTGCCGAAATATGACCTTGAAGATTTCATTTCTCATAACATATTATAGATTGAAAAATTCCACTACTTTTTCACAATAAATATATAGTTGAATAGATTTGAAATGTAGAAAATTATTTATAAAAAGAATATTTCATATGCTGCCAAATTATGTATGTTATTTGGTGATCTTTCGCGTGATGTTATCTATAACATTTTTATAATCAATTTTAATATTTCAAAAAATCACTGGCTATTTTATTGAATTAGATAGTTCATAATCAGATAAATAACTTATTAAGAAATAAAGCTTTGTAATTTTTATTGATAAAATTGATATTTCATTTGGTGATATGTTATTCCATTTTTGTTTCCTTGATCTTCATTCATTTATCACAACATATTGGTAAAATTTTATGATTGTATTCTATGAAATCAATATTTTAGGAAAATAATAGTTCATTACCTGCTTTACGTTGGCAATCAATTCGTACGGCAGATGAATGTGCTAACATTGAATGCAGTGCAGAGTTTATCACACGTGGTGAACGTCGGCTACATTGCTATAGATGTGGTAAAATTCATTGTCGTCGTTGTATGATACTTACATCAGATGGTGCTGAGCGTATTTGCATTACATGTTTGGAATCAACGCAGCAGAATAATTCATAATGATAAAATTGCTATTAACATAGTTTTTTTTTTCACTTTTTTGAAAATTGTTTTTACTTTGACATACGTTCAACGGGATAGCATCCATTGCTTTTCTTTCTTTTTCCGCAACTTTCTCAAAATTTTAGGATGATTTGCAATAAATCTGATTGAATAATTGAATTACACGAAAATTAATTAGAATAATTTGTTTTGGAAGTTTTAAAAAACAAGTCATTCAATTTTTTCAAATTCTCTTCAACGAAGAATTCTGTTCAGATTGCATAAATTTTTTAATTAATTCGTTAAATCATATTGGTTATCATAGTTTGTTTCTTAACGCTGGATTTCTCTCCTTTTTCCTTTCATTCCGAATTTTAAATTTTGTGATATCTGATCAAATTTTTAAAACTTAGATATTTATCGGTGTTGTGAATTTTTCAACTGTTCCATTGTTCTGCAATATCTTCGTCTTTATATAAACGATATACATTTATAGAAGGGAATGCGTTCTTTGATGTAATCGCTATTGATCGATTTTTCCGAATTTTGAAATATATTTACCTTCCTGAATACTACATATGAATTAATTGAATTCACTATCAAACGGTTTCAAATGCTCTTTAACAATCTTTCACGACTTTCATGTTTTTTTATAGTCAAATGATTCTTCAGAAGTTAATTGATTGTATTATAATTTTATCATGCCATGTTATCATTTCTTTGTTATATTTTATTGGTCTTGAATATAAAACATTCTGTTGTGAGGTTAGATGCAATAGATGAATATCAAATATTGACTGGAAATATAAAGATTCACGGGATATAATATTTAAAATTTTAAAGATTTACTCGCTGTATATTTCGCTTGCTTCTTGCTCCTTGATAATCTTTCGTTGTTTTTAAATTGTTGAGTTTGAGTAGATTTTGATTTCAGTTTAGTCTAACTTATCGCAAAATGTCAACAATTAAATTGGTGGTTGTTTGAAAAATAAAAAATCTAGGAGAGATTTTATTTTTTGAAGATGAAAAAGAGGAAACAGAAGCAATCATTCATTTATAAATTTACTGTTTACCTAAACCTGACTCTTTGATGCTTTGAAGTCGAAAAAGAGCAAATAGATTATTTAATTGGAATCTCGTCCTCGTTTGTATTTGTTTAATCAATGTTATAAATTTTGCATAACTAAGTAAAATATCAATCGAGTTTTTTGTCATTTGGTACTTTAACAATTATTAGTGCTAGCAAATTTGTTTTCCATTATTGTCTCATTTTCGCCTCATCAAAAAAAAAAAGAAAATAAGGGAAAATTTTCAACGGACATAAATCGAATATCTTATTTCTTTCTCTTTGCACATACTTGATTTGCTTAGTGGATTAGATTTTTTTTTTTTAATATTTATTCTTTCTCTTCGTTTTTTTCCTTTCTTAACAGAGTGTGTATTGTTGGTGATTTAATGTACATTCATGCTTTTAACAATGTTTTCCTTTTTTTTTCAGTTTTTTTTTTTTATTTTAAATAAAGCATTTTATATTTTTGTATTCTACGCACATCAATGAAGTTAAATATCAATAAACGAAAAAAGTAGTTGTAAGTATAAAAATCACCAGCAAAATTACCAACATATCACTTTATGTGATCAATTGGAAAGTGTAAATCGAAGATTTAAAAAATTTTTAATCAAGCTGAAGCAAAATTGTTGTGATTTAAAAGGGATTTGAACGAGATGATCATAAGACATGAAAGTGATAACGAAGGATTTGAAAAATTAAAGTCCACATGAAATAAATATTGCTATTGACCATAGTGAAATTAGCACTGGTCATGAATGTAACATTGTGATGGGACTCAAATTATAATTTTAGTATTTAAATTTGAATATTTGGAATATAATCATCAATAAACGAGATTAAAACGTCAAATATTCAAGCTGATGGAATAATATTACTGTGAATTGAGATGGAAATCTACAAATTGCTTGATTTTACTAATCCTTTAAGCTTTAGAATATTTTAAAATTTATGTAATTTAGTTTCAATAACTAATAAAATTCAAATTTTTCATTTATAACATCAATTTTAAAATTAATTCTTGCACAACCAGTTGTTTTATCAATTGCAATTTCCATGAATGAAAGCAAACGGTTTGATTGCATATCTTTGGTTTTCTCGCTATAAAATTTTTAAACAAAGAATTGAATAATTTGATAGAAGATATGATGTTCGTTTGTTTTACATTAAATTATTTGTTCTAAATTAATTCATTTCTAACTGTAAAACTTTACAAAAATTCCTTTTTATTCATTTAGAAGTACTCAGTTAATCTCTTCACTTTCTTTCTCATGTCTTTCGTCCATTTATTTTATAAAAACTAATTATTTCTCAATTTTAAATGTTTTATTGTAGAAAATTTTTACACATTATGGATTTCATGCATGTATATTGTTTTAAACGTGCTACCTTTTTTCCGCATTATTGTATTCGAAATTTCGATGAATTAATGATTGAATGATTACATTAAGCAGTTTTCAAATGTTCATTAGCAACTTAATTAGTTAACAAGTTATTTATCAAAACAAATGTTGTATACTGTAATCGTCTTTTCTCCTTTCCACATACAGTATTTTCTTCTCTTTTACTTTATATAATTTTGGAATTTCTGCACAAGTAATTGATTTCCAAATTTTCCTTTGTTTTAAAAATTATGTTCTAAGAATAATTATGAAATAATTTAATCATCTTTTATTCAATTTTTTATGATTACCTTGATAATGATATTACTGTAGATAAGTAATGATAGTTCATATAATTTTTTACAATAAATTATACAATACTAATAAAATTGATATACAGTTATTTCTTACAGTAAATCGCACAATACAAGTAAGAATGATACATCGCCAGATGAAATGATAATTGGTGCTGATAAGAGTGGAAATTATACGAATAATTTAATGGATTTGATAGTACCATCAACCAGCGTCAATCAACGGATGCGTCGTACTGAAGAAATTTTAGATTCAATACCATATTTCTTTAATAGTATGCTTGATGACAATAATTTACAAAGACGATTACTTGTTGAATTAGGTTAACTTTTCTCTTATATCAGTATTTGATTTCTTTTTTTTCTTTAGTTTTTAAAAAATTTGGAATTTTGAAATTTTTTCGAATATTAGAAGAAAATGAAATATTGGTTTAAGTGATACAATAAACGAATCAAATTTCTTTTCTGTCCAAAAACTATCAAAAAATAAACGAAATATCAATGTTGAATATAAATAATATATTGATGAAATAACTGTATGGAATTTTCTTCCCAAACCACTTTTCTTGCAAATTAATATTTCTAATTTATTTAAAATCTCCACCTTCCACTACAACATTTCGTGACAGATGAATGTTTTTTAATATCATGCCCAAAATTAAAAGAAGAAGTGAATCCAGAATCAAATTGGTATTTGGTTATACTGGAATCAAATGGAATTATTTCGAAAATTAAAGTACATTTTTTTTGTTTTCTTTTTCTCCAGACATAGTTTTTTAGCGTTTAATTAGCTTGTTTTAATGAATTCTTTGTACAAAAAGCACAAATTTAGCTTTTAATTGACAACGAAAAAACTAATTATATTTAGATAACATATCGTGACAAAACTTTAAAAATTTGGAATGATAAGAATACCACATTACGTCAATACATCGAAATGCGTTCATTGAAAACAATTGAACGACCATGGAAAATTATTCCGCAACAGGTTTTAAAAATTTCAAGAATTTATTGCAGTTTAAATTAAGCCATACGTATATTATAACAGCAATAGCAATAACAACAACAACAACAACAACAACAACAACAACA
>UPTC01000784.1:0-26644 GCA_900537255.1 Acanthocheilonema viteae | reverse complement strand
GGACTGTGTGGTAGTCTTCTGCTAAGAGCAACTCAATAAGGCGAATGTCCTCAGCTGACAGTGCCAACAGAAACAGAAAAGGCTACTCTTGAGAAGGACGCCTGAATAGATAAACAGCGCTTTCGAAATTATAGGAATTGAACGACAAAGTTTGCCTCTTCGCCAATATACCTCACTGCTGAAGCGGTGTACACACTAGCAAAGTGCTGTGGAATCCCGAAGCACAGGTTTTAAGGAAAAACAAACTTCTTTCCCGTTGGCAAAAGTAGTGATTGGTTATCACTGTCTTTATTCAGATTTGCGCTCCGAAACTTTTGTATCATCCGTTGACGCAGTTTTGCCTGGTGTCTTTTAATTTTGAGATTATAAATTTGGAATTATTTCATTATGTATCTTTGTTAATATAGCGGTCAAAATATTTTAAGAAATTTCAGATTGTGGATCGTGCTGGGCTTGTGGTACGTTTTTTTTCCTTCATTCTGTTCATTATGTTCTTTTTTCGTAAGTCGTAATCTTTTTATCATATCAGAAGGTACTCTGAAAACAAAAAACACCACGAATGTACGATAAGGATATTAAATTCAGGTACGACAAGTGCGCTAGCCGATCGTTTCAATATCAAACGGAAAGGAGCATGGCCATCTGCTTACCTCTCCGTTCAGGAGGTTCCTCTCAAAATCGTTCAAAAATCTTTGTATTTTCTAGAAATAAAAAGGAAAATTCCTGAAAATATAACTATTTCATTATTGATGAGAGGGAAAGTAGATAAATGGAAGTAGGACCGAATTCCAGGTTATCGATTGTGCAGGTACAGGTAGTTGCGAAGGTGGCGAACCTGGTGGTGTTTACAAATATGCCCATGAATTTGGCATACCACATGAAACGTGCAATAATTATCAAGCAAGAGATGGAAGTACGTAGATTCAATAATAGTTCAAATTTTAATTCTCAGTTGAGAAATTCAAACTTGATTTTAAATTTAAGCCGAGGAACTGATCGTTACCTCGATATTTTCTTGACTCAGGCAATTTAGAATATGATACTTCCATTTAAGCAGTAAAAAGAATAGGTAAATTAATAAATGATACACGAAATGAAATAGTAATTTTACAGCTTGTTCACCATACAATAAATGCGGTTCATGTTGGCCTGGATCATGCTTCTCGATCAGAAACTATACCATATATAAAGTGAGAAATTACGGGGTTGTTTCGGGTCTGAAAAAGATGAAAGCAGAAATTTACCATCATGGTCCAATCGCGTACGTTTTGAATGTGATTGTTCACGGAAATCTGAAAATCTGAATATGTAATGAGCAGTTTGTTGAATAGAAAATAAATTATGAATTCGAAAAAATGCATTGAACGAACGGATAATTCTCGATGTTCGCTTCAACTAGAATGACATTTTGTCAACCTAATAGATGTTGGAACTTCAAATTCAATTATGATTCTTGTTTTCGGATGGAGAAAGTTGATCCTTCTTAGATTAGTTAATCAGAAAATAATTTATAATATGTCAGGTGCGGTATTGCTGCAACAAAAGCATTCGAAACATATGGAGGAGGGATTTACAATGAAAAAACGGACGACGATATTGACCATATCATATCCGTTCACGGCTGGGGAGTTGATTACGAATCTGGCGTGCGGTATTGGATCGGTAGAAACAGTTGGGGAACGCCGTGGGTATGTATTAGAGCTTCTCTTATCCATAATTAGAAAAGTGCCAGTGTTTCCCCAACTTTGCAGGTGATTAGAGTTTTAAATTCAAATTTAACTCATCTCAAATCATCGGAGTTAGAAGTGATTACCAGGATAAATACTTCTTGTTTCCTGGAAAACATTCATACAAACCTTTAATCTTGGCAGAGAAGCATAGGCTAAAAGTTGATCACGATCCTAGAGAAGCAAAAATGAGGAGCAATCATTTTATATAATTTCCAGCTACTTTACTTTCTGATAAAAATAAGTAAGAAAATTTCAGGGCGAAAATGGATGGTTCCGAATCGTAACATCTGAATATAAAAATTCTAGTTCGAAGTACAATCTAAAAATCGAAGAAGATTGCGTCTGGGCTGATCCCATTGTATAATACGTTTTCATTTTGTCTTATTTTCCTACTGTTCACTTTAATAATACTAATGATATTTAAATGTGACAGTCATAAATTCAAATATATAACAATGCAAAATATAGACGCTTTTAGCATGCATTTAAAACAACACATTTAACAAACTTCTCTCAAAAAAACTCCGCTTCTTGATATTTGTGTCATGTGCACTTACGAAAACAAACACACCCTTGAAACAACGCATTTTGGAATTTTGTAAATTTTGACAAATATACGCGACATCTCAGTCTGCCAAACAGAGAAAAATGATAAATGACATGTGGTCCAAGTTATGAAAAATTTTGGCTGTTTGCGTAATCTATTCATATTGAATTTACCACAATTAGCTTTTTTTTATAATTTTATTAGTTATCATTAAAATGTAAATTTTAAGCAAAAAGTGATAATCCAATTTTTATTCTTGAATTTCTTTTTTTCAAACTTCAAATTCACTGTTTTATATCATAAACATTAAAAAGCAGAAATTTTCAAGCAATTTCGATCAAAATTTTACATTTTTGTGGTTATAGCCAATTGCAGCAATTTGACAGTCCCTGTTTATGTTGGTGGCCAACCAAGCTGACGTCCACCGAGCACATGGACATGAAGATGATAAATACTTTGACATCCGTGCTTTCCATTGTTGATAACCACCCGATAGCCATCTTTTAAGCCCAATTTATTTGCTGCTTTAGCTGCTGCTACCAGCAATTTTCCGAGTAAGACCTCGTCCTGTAATTTAAACGTAAAATTTACACCGAATTAATTTCTCATGCTCATCATGTACTCCTAAAAACCAATGAAATCAATTTAATCATTTTTATATCTGCATTTGAAACCAACGAAATAGAAAGAAACACCCTATTTCATGATCTTGATCTATTCCTCGTGATCTCAAGTTATATCATATCCTGCTCATCCGAACTTGTCATTCCAGAAGTTTTGTTCTAATCTTCTCTTTTACAGATCGTTCACTATATTGTACTGGGACCATTACTCTTCACTATCGACTTTCTCACACTCTTTAAAGTGTTAAGAATCCTTAGTCTTCGAAAATTAATAAACAGTAAGTTAACAAGTCGGAAGTTACTAAGAGTGGGATTGTGTCCTTTTAGCACTGAAAGCAGATAATCTGAACTTATTGTTGTAACGCCTAACTATGGGAAAACACGAAAACCTGATCCTTGACATCTTGTAGCATTGCAATAGGTTTTTTGGGTATTACCAGAAAATGTACTGGTGCTTGTGGATTAACATCGTGAAAAGCCAGGGTCTAAAATATGTTCGATTATAGATTACCTGAAATCAAGGAAAAAGATCCAGAAAAAGAATAAAATGATAAAACTGCTGTTTATTTCTTTTCCAAACTTGTGCTATCAAGAAATTAGGAACAATTTCCTACACAAATAAGCTCCTTTGAAGTAAAATTTTCTCTCTCGATCGCGCCTTCCGTTTTGTGAGCAGTGTATCCCCACCAAATCAACTACGGTTGCATTTTTAAAAAGCAATAGGTTGGAAGCACTGGAGTGATATGAAGAAACAAAAAGATAAGGAAATCAAATTCTGAACAGCAATCATCAGAAAACTGCAATCTTAGGTTTTCCAATTGCGGTTCATTCTTGTATCGAAAGACCCTGACTTACATCATCATCCTCCATAACGATATTTGCAGGTATTTCTTTGCGAATAATTTTCCCGAAGACTGTATCACTCTCCGGACCGGCTTTCTGGGCTTTCTCCACTTCCGATTTCATTTTTCTTAACATGTAAGTGTGCCATTGTTGTTTTTGTTGATAAATTTTACACAATTTAAAATTCTGTTGGAAGCGTGAGAATAATGCTTGCACTGTCGGTAAGAATGTCATGACGAAAATTTGACTTCAAGAAAGGACAAAACTCAAACCATTTTACGTGTTGCTCCTAAGGACAATTTTAATTTTCATTCATTTTTCTTGACGTGTAAGTATGGACGAGACCAACTTTAAACATATTGTTTGCGTATAATGAAACGAGAGGACCCATTTCATCTGCGCTGTCACGGAACTTGTCATGAATTAACGCTAATGCCAAGTCCCTACCTAATCAGCTCTACAACACCACACTAAACAAATGAAGCGGGGTAACACGAGTCATCAGAAGAGAGACGTGAAGCGGGAAGAGGGTCTTGCGTTTGCTCTCGCCAAGACTCCAAGCGTATTCATTCCATCGTTGATTACAGCAGCTAGTTCGCTTGTCGTTGGCAACAGCCTGTTGTCATCACATTTCGTGGCGACACGTTCGAGGGCGAGTTCGATGACGGTGTTCTGTTCATGTTCGTGGAAACGAGATTGATTTTATTCCGAATATCAGTCTGCGACAGTACGGAGAAATTTTTCGCATCTTCGATTTTTTTGAGACCGCTCTTTTTTTCATTCGCTGTCAGTAGTCGTTGCTGCGAAAATTTTTTCTAAGCTTTAATTCCTTGGAAAAGCTGATGGAAATTTTGATAACAGAAATGGCCGGAGCGTGCGAAACAACATCATCATCATCATCATCAGCAGACAGATGGAGCGAGATGGACGTAGCATCAAAGATTTGCTCTTTAACTTATCGGCCTCCAGCACTGAGTGATAAGATATTCAAGGATGAATGCATGTATTGCTTCAAGACACCTCTCCATTCAGGTAGATGTTTATTTAAATTTTGATGAAGAATAGAAAACATTTTGGTCTTTCCTCGAAAATAGTACTTTAGGTCAGTCACAACACACAAATAATAATTTAGTACCAACAGTGAGGTCCAAGGTAACGATCCATATGAAGTATTTAAGTTAAAAGAAATAGTTTAATCGAAATAATGAGATTAGGAATAATTGATGATAAGTAGTTTATGATTATTAATAAATAATATCAGAAATAACATCCTACCGTTACTGCCGGGTATTCAGACTAGTTAAAAAAATTTACTTTTTATCCAAAGTTTTCAAATTACAGTTTGGTTAACAAACCAACGTTTGTTTCTGCAAATGCATTAATCACTAATTCAAAATCGTTGTGGAAATTAAACCGGTTTCTTTGAATAAATCTTGATTGAACTGGGATATCACTTGAGCTTTGGACTTTGAAGAAGTTTTAAATGCTGATTATAAAAGAAGAAAGTGAAAATATAATCTACATCCACTGTGAAAATGCAATTATTTCCAGGCGGACTATATGTTTGTCTGGAGAGGTTTGCTGGTTTCTGTACTGATCATGTGATGGGTTATTATAAGCGGACAGCAAGAAAGGGTTTTCTATGGTGTAAGCAAGTCAAAAAAATGCTACCAGAAGCCGAAGAACCACAAGATAAAGTTACCAAAGTTTGTGCAATGTTTCAATATATATAAAGCTTAGAAAAAATTTTTTTCTTCTGTGTATTCTGTTCCTTCCTTGCTCTGTGCATGTATGAACTATTGTCATTTTAAAAAACCAAGACATTTTGAAGAAGAATTGTCGCATTATTTTCCGATAAAAGAAGCAAGTGAACCATAAAATTTTTTGGTTTCACTTCTTTCAAAGAATAACTCAAGTGCTCTACACTTTATAGCATATTCCATTGTGCATTTTTCTCAGTCCTCTCTCTCTCTCTCTCTCTCTCTCTTATAAGATGGTTTTGGGGAGAATTAATAATAAGAAGTTAAATATATTTTTCTCTACCTTATTTCTGTGGATTAAATTTTTCGTTGTGAAATGAATTCTTAAATGATGGGCTATCATTATTTTCTGCCCGGCAAACTAGGTGTCGGTGACGTGTTGCACCATTTAAGTTATCAGTTGTAACAAATTTTAATGTTCTAATGAGTTTGACCATTGCAGCTGGCGATTGGTGTTGAAGGAGGTTTCAGCTCTGGTCCAAAATATGAGATCGTTAGCGAATATGCAGTCGTGCTTTGTCCAGATATCGATGAAAAAGTTCCTCTTAGCAGGTCTCTTCTTCATAATGCTTCTACATAAATCATGGATTCAGAATTTAGAAATATTCGAAATAAAAATATATTTATAATTACGTTTTTAAGACTTACACCGAAATTGACAGATGTTTGCCATAAAATTATCGAGAACGAAGGGGTGCAAAGACAGGAGATATTGGAAGCAGGAATTAACGTTTGGGAAGGTGAGGCGCGAACGAATACGAGGCATTTAAATTTGGAACAAGTATGCAGATTTTTTCAAAAGCTTCCCACTGCTGATAGTTTAAGACTGGTTTACAAGTGATAAACCGATTTCTAAAAATTGTTTATGTTGAACAACGGCCGGAATTGGCTAGTTGTTAAATCACTCATCACTCATATCATTTTGACGAAATTGGCAGTTTTTAATTCATTTGTAAAGATCGACAATGGGAAGAGAATACCTCCATGGGGTTGGAAATGTGAAGAAGAAGGATGCGATCTTAAGGAGAACTTATGGTTAAATCTAACCGATGGTGCAGTTATGTGTGGCCGTTCGCAATATATTCAAGAGGGAGTGATGAGCAAAGGTCGAAACCATGCACGGCTACATTTTGAATTGTATGAATTACTTACCTTTTGAAAAAAAGTGGTTTGTTAGCTTTAGTCCATCGTCGGATTCTTAAACCACTTCTTAAATGCCATTGTTGTAAGCCATATTTATGCATATTAACCTGTTTAAGAGGCCAAGGCATAGTCTTGCACAATTAAAATTTAGATTTATGCAATCAAATATGTGAACATTTAGATTTATGCAATCAAATATGTAGACAGTTGGCAGAGACATAATGCTTATGTAATTAAGTGTCAGATTCCTTTAACTTTTTTTTGACGCTACGCATACTTTGTAAAATTGGAGTGGAAAGAATTTTTTAACGTTTTAATGCATTTTCAGGACTGGTTATCCTTTGGTCGTGAAACTAGGTACAATTACGAAAGACGATGCGGATGTATTTAGTTACGATGAAGATGAATCGGTTCATGACCCGAATTTAAAAAAACATTTGATTCATTTTGGTATTGATATGGATAAAACAGAAAAGACTGAAAAAAGTACACTTGAAATGGAGCTTGACCTCAATCAGAAGTATGTATTGCTTTTTTTTCTAGAATTTGGTTTAAGAATTATTAAAATTGTTCTTTATTCAATGCATTGCACCTTCCGATCTTGGTGCGATTACATACGGGATACTACCGGTGTCAAACTGTTGCATTTTTGCTCTTCACTGATTAGATTATCCGTGGTTATATCATCTGATTTTCATTGGCCAACATACGGCAGTATAAACTTGACCTGCTTTAAAAGCTTCCTATGATGCGGCCTGCCTGACCTGGCATTGCTCAGTTGTTCCATTGTCATACGTGACCATGTGTCTAGGTCAGATTTTATGGAAGTTGATTCGATAGGGTACCAAGAAAGAAGTGCCAAAATGCCTTTCACAGTGCTTTGCTTTTTAAAGATGGGAATGGGAAATGTGTCAAGAGGATGGCGCAAATCTAGAATTGGCTTATGGTCCAGGCCTTACTGGAATTATAAACATCGGCTCATCTTGTTATATCAGTGCGGTAAGTGCCTTTTTTTAAATTCAGTTTTTCATCTCACATGCAAATTGTTTGTTTGCATCGAATGGATTTTTCTTTTGTAGAGGATCTGGTCGTAATCAGTTTTAATCTTGAACCTCATAAGTACTCAGCTTAATCTTAACTAAAAAGTTATGGAAATGTGATAGCCTGTGTAAAAGCTTTTTATTTTTTCCTCTCGTACTATTAGATTTAGTAACGGAAAATTTTCAGACACTACAAATGCTACTACAAATTCCTGATTTCGTACAAGCCTATGGAATAGAATGCGAAAAGCATTTTCTTAATGTTGCAATACTCGATTCTCATAATGATTTCAACTGTCAAACAGCGAAAGTATTTTCAAGTTTATTGAGTGGTGAATTTTCTCAAGTAAGTAATTACATTTACTCTACATACGTTGTTCTGACCGCTGTTCTTACTGGACCTAAGTGCGTGAGGTAATTTTATGTTGAGCTATAAATGCGTGAGATAATTCCAGAAAGACAGTGAGTATAATGGTATCAAACCAGTGCAGTTCCGGAAAATAGTATCAAGAGGAAATGCAGAATTTTCAAGTACACGGCAGCAAGATGCTGACGAATACATCAGGTATAAATAAAATTGAATTTTAGATGCATTATCATTTGGCTCTTCAAAAGAATTTAAATTGAAAAAATGTTCTGCAAACCGACAGATTTTCTTGTAAGACTTTTAGAAGGAAATCATATTTTACACTTTTGTAAAAATCTGAAAAAATCTCTACTACAATGGAAATAGATTTGAAAGAGATCTTTAACAAATTGTGTTGCACATCACTGTTGGGATCCGATGGAATTACAAAGCAGAGATGACAGTTTCCAAATTTCATGTCAGATTAACTTATTTATACTTAAGATAGACGACGTCTGACATACAAATAAATAATAGATAGCATTTTGACAGCAATATTTATAGTTCGAATATTTGCTTTGATCTTGTTTTTTCAGATTGCTTTTTAATCGAATAGATGAATTTCTAAAGAAACCGAAACCAGTTGACGCAGTGAGATTTAAACTAGAACAGCGTCTAAAAGATAACGCAACGAATAGAGTCCGTTATAGTTATACGGAAGAAGTAGTACTTTCATTGAATGTACCAGAAAAAGGCATCTGTAAACAACCTGCAGTAGGTTTTTTTAAATGGCTTGCTTACATTTGCTATATCTTTTGATTTCAAGAATGTTACCAAAAAATAGCTAGTTATGTTCGGAAAGTCAAAAGATAAGTGGGATGTTTATCGGCATTATAATATTGAGGATCTAACAGAAATCTATCGTATTCATTTTACTGTAGTTTCAAGGATGAAAACATGCCATATTTTTAAGTTCATCAATAATCCGTGTTGAATTGTATTATCAAAGTATTATCGACATTCTGATTTGTATTATTAGTATTAAGGAATGTTTGCATTCCGGAATCTAAGAGAGTATACCGATCATTTTGAAGTGAATTTTTTTAACCTATATATCGTCTAAAAAATTCAAACGTATACTTTAGAAAACAGGGGAAACGGAAGCACCAATACGACCTACGGTATCATTTGCTGAATGTTTGTCAGCAACTTTTGGGAGGCAGGAGATTGATGATTTTCGATCGCCGATAACGGATGAAGTGAAAGGAGCAGTCGAACAATATAGCATTGCCACTTTTCCCGATTATCTGATCATACAACTTAAAGTTGGCATCAGTTTTGACTTTTTTTCTATTAAAAAAAATGAGAGTTAAATATTTGTTCTGGCATACTTCATCAGAATAAGAATAATTAATCTTTTTTTCTTCATAGAAATTCACTCTGGCAGAAAACTACACTGTGAAAAAGTTAGATGTTAATGTGGAAATGCCAGACAAAATTGATTTGAAAGCATTTCGTGGCCATGGGAAACAGCCTGAAGAGATGTTGCTACCACACGAATCTGCCAAATCGAAGCTAACATTGTCTCGATCTTTCCCTGGCATGGATCCTGAAGTTTTTCACAGGGTTAGTGCTTGATTCGAAACTTAAACTTTACAGAAATTATTAGACTGTTAAACTACTCGGTTAAATAGTCCTGTCTCAATAAAGATATGATCGAAAATTGAAGCAGTCATGTAGATAGGCTTTCTAAAATAAGAATTATTAATTAAAACGTCGTAGTACAATAACTTATCTGGTTTTCTTGAAGTTTAGCTCTGTAGATCAGGTATTACACCCGAAGCTGCACGTTGTGCTATTCACATGACCAAGAATACTGGTTTCGATGCAGCATTAGACTGGTTCATGCATAGTGTTGGTGATAGGGACATCAACGAGGAACATCCTGATTTGTGGTCAAAGGTCATCGCGTTCCAAGTTTTTCAGTCACATTTCAAACATGTATAAAAAGGTTGAAATAAATGGGGATTGTCTTTTCGATCAGTAGTAGCGTGTTCACCGGTATTATGACTTGGATGTTATTTCTCATGACTAGCTTATAGATGCTGACTGCTAGCCTTCATTATTTAATGTACATGCTATCGATGTTTCAGATGCTCTTCTCATGAGCTTAACCTTTAATCTTTTGAACTTGTTAAAAGTTTTAATATTATTTCTCGTCAAACTTCGTTAATCATTCCAACCACTGCTATTTATACTTTGCAGTGTGTTCATGAAAGTTTTATATTTTTTGGAAACCGCTTCAAATTATTGCAAATGTGCAGATTCTTTTAAACTATTATGTAACAATTTTCTAAGTATCTTTATTATTGTAGGCAAGCGACGTCGACGGAATAGCAATTGAACAACTTACAAACCTCGGGTTTTCTGTTTATCAGGCGCGTTATGCCCTTCAAAAAGTCAATACTGGCATCAATGATGCGGCCGATTGGCTTTTTTCAAATGTAGACACTATACCACCCGAGGAAAAAGATGAGGAGATTAAGGGTAAGCAAAATTAACATTGTTATGGTAATCGCACTTGTTTTTTTAGCATTGACAATATTGATCAGTGTCCTATTTCCGTGGTAATTGCAATAAAAAAATTATCCTTTCATGTTGTCATTGAATGGATAGTTAATTGATAACAGATTAAAAGTAATTTGTTGACTTTTCTTTATTTGAAGATTACTTTTTTTCGGTAGACGTGCCAAAAGAATGTCGTGACGGGAAAGAACATTACCGTCTAATTGGTTTCATATCACATATGGGAAGTTCACCACATTCGGGACATTATGTTGCTCATATGAAAAAAGTGAGTTTTGTTTGTGCGTTTTAGGAGTTTCTTCATTACATGTATATATACAGCGATCGGCATATCCTTTAAGAAAAAGGCGATATAAAATAACTTCACGATTCAAAATGGTTCCACTTCAGGACTCAAAATGGTATTTGTTCAACGATGAAAAAGTAGCTATATCTCAGAATCCACCAATATTGTTGGGTTATGTCTACCTGTACGAACGATATTGTGATCCGGAGTTGACGTCATGTGACGATTAATTTCATTCGGTGATTAATTTAAGAAATATGCATTTACTGCTTTCTTTTTATTGGCTTCATACATCATCAATTTTAAACTTTGCTTCACATTTTTATGCAATGTTGAAAAATTAAGTGCTTGGCTAATGTTACTATGAGGAAATTCAGTTCGGGGCATGAACATGTCATTCTTATAATGTGTTTCTTGTGAATGATTTGAAACTTTTTTTTTTAATGAAATCTTTTCTAAAAGCATTCTTCAATCGGGTACAAAGAAGAAATGCAGCTAAACACTGCTACTATCCAAATCCGAACTATTACGCCTAAGTGAAAATTGCTAGGTAATATATCGTAACATTCACGATATACAAAATCTGAAACAAGATTTTAATCTTTAGTTTTTCTAAATTGGTACTTCTATACGAGTTCGAATTAAACAAACTACTATATAGTGGTACTGAGCAAATGAAGGCTAGCTGACGACGTTTTAAACTTTTAATGTGATCGACTTTTCGAGAGGAATAAGAAACAGGATCAGGTTTCTCGATACCTAAATTGTGAGGCCACCTACCACAGCAAATCGCTATTTAAATCACCGTTAATGGATGCGAACTGAATCTAAAACTTCCATGTTCTCAGTTACGACTAGGAAGACTTTTTATTCCACAAAGTATCGAAACAAGATAATGGTGAATATACATTAATGAGGGCGAACCTTTTCCAGCAATTGTTTCAAATAATTCACTTACCCGAAATGTTTTATGGTTCGCTGATGAAGTGTGACAGTTCAAGTTGCGATTATATTACCATTCTCGACCTTTTTCTTCCTTATCAAAATTTATGAGTTCATCTCCGATCTCTTTCGTCCGTTTGATATTTGCGTTTACTTTCGAAATGTCAGCTATAGTCACTTTTTTTAGCATTCCGTTATGCTTCTTCAGTTCATCGGCAATCGCCTGCTGCCCTTTTAAAATTCTACTTTGCTCTTTGCGTTGCTCTTTGATTTCACGTAGCAATGTCTTGCTTTCTTCATTCGTAACAATGCCTACATTTTGCTTCCCTTTCCGTTTTCCTCCTACAAATTTTATTTCTTCGTTTTGCTCTCCCTCCGAAAATGAATTCTGAAAAAAAAAAAAAAAAGAAAATCTTTCATTTTCTTCGCATAACCTTTCAAAATTGTTAAAGTCTTGAAGAAATTAAAATTTTTTGCCAGTTATTTAGCTCAAAAAAGTTATACATATCACTTCACAGCTACTATTACAACTTAGGCAATTGTAACTCAAAGTAAAACCAATCTACATACCTCCTTTTTTAGACCTCATCTTGTGATACTAGTTTCCTCTACAAAGCTATAATAAGCTGGGAACATTCAGAAGATATAAAGGCATGCCTGTAATTTCGTGCCATTGTTATCAGTTTTGACGTTTTCCAAATGTTTTAAAGCAGTTTCCACTTTTTCACTATCTAAAAAAGACTAATTCTTTTAATTTTTAAAAGAGCTACTTCTTCCTTTAACAAGTGGAATTGTTCAAAAGAAATGCTATTTTGTCACATCGAGGACATAATGAGAAATGAAATCCTATTTTACTATTTCAGTAATTGACAGAGTTATAAAGCATCATAAACCGTTCGTTCCCTAAAGAAAAGGCATCCATAAATTTCTTGCTAACATTATGATAGATGATAAATCTTACAGATAACTTATAATTAAAAAAAATGAAGTACTGCAATATTTTCAAATATCTGCAATCTCCAAAATTTTCCAAAAGACTACGTCGTTTTTTAGAAAGGACTATTTAAATTAGCATGAAATTCATCGGCAAAAATCTGAACAGAAATAATCTAAACCTATTTGTTTAGGTAAAATGATGTCGACAACATTTGTTTCCTGTTCCGTATGTAAAACTGCCCATGTACTTCCGATGAGCATAAACGAACCGATTATTACAGACACCTGAAAAACAACTTACCAAGTAGAGATGAAAAACTCACAAAATTCCGAATGCCATTAAAAAAATTTGATTAAAATTTTCGGAAAACAATGGAAAAGTTTAAATGAAACGAAAAAATTCCATATTTATTATATGAATGTTCCTTATACTTTTGCATAAAACATTAAAAGACGAAATTGTTCAATGCCACGAGATACTGAGAGGAATAATAACGATGGAATGATGATCGTTACAAGAGAACCAATCGTCGCACCCGTTATTGCAAGGATAAATTCAACTGAAAATTATCATCTCGATCACTGTCCTTTGGATTTAATTTTAAAAAATTTCGACACTTACACTACCAAATTAACTCAGATAACTTCTACATTATTTTGAACTAATAATATTATTTAAATTATTTTTTTTCTTCAACTCTTTAACTTAGCTCATTCACATATTAGTTGAATTTCGCATCAGAAGAGTAATGTAAAACAAGTCTATGCAATCATGAAACATTTGTTGGACATCAAAAATGACTTGTACTGCTTGCAACCGATATAAGATGTGCATGACATAACGAAATAAAGTCGTCCAGTTGGTCGAGACAAAGACAGTTGATCATAAAAAGATTATTCAGGACAAAAAAAAAACCAGACATGGAGACACTCATTGTAATTATGGCATGTCAACATCGAAAACATCAAGTTGAAAGCTCGAAAGCCTTCTACAATATTAATATACTTCGCCACAATACAGACTGATTATCTCATTACGACGGAAGTTTTTTCTGAATGGAAGCCAGATAACCTGAACTCTATCGAGAGCTTAAAAAGGAAGGATTTTTCCTTTTGATACAACACTATTTCCGTCGAGCGGAAAAAAACAACGAATCGACATTGGATTTTGTTTTTTCTGAAGCAACATTAAGTTGAAAAGTATAAACATACCATTTGGTACAATTACTGCAGTTAATAAACACGAAGATAAGAGGAATACTGTCAGTGAAACAAATATTAACGAAGGCATACGCAGCACAGCGTATTCACAAGCATCCTGCAAAATTCGAAAAAAAAAAGTTAAGAAAAAATTTTCATGACATTTTCAGATATTCCATTCCCTTACTCTCCGAGTATCGTCATCCGTACCCTTTAAAACATCATTTGTGGGCCTGAATTTCTTATTCATTTTTTTCTAATGCTTCAACTCTCAACTCTTCCAAAAATTTGCGGGTTCTCTTCTTCCACTTCTTCCAAAGATCCTATCATCCCAGCACTTCAGAATGCTTTCTTCAATCTTACTCCATGAAAAAAGAAAAGTTCTATGTTTCATTCAAATATCATCACCGATATTATCTTAGTGATTTCTGGTATCTGACCAACAACAGCACCAAAAAATACCGATTTCAAGAGAAGATTATAAAACGCAATTCGACTTGGAAACAACATAAGTGGAACACTGACAGCTACTGATAGCATGAAAGTTAGTTTCATTAGTTGGGTCAGTAAAGAACTTTGCAGATACAGGAGAATATCACCATATAATTCGACATCATGAAAGGCAACATATCCGAACAAACCAACGGCTGCATACATACCACTACAGATGTTCACTGCTCCCGAAACTATTGTATCCACCTAAATTTTATAGCTCAAATCGTTTATTGATTTTAAAAAGAAATTCAGTTCAAAATATGCTTCACGAAAATATGAAAGAAAATAAAAAATACAAAATATTTGAAGAAATCTTTAAGTCGAACTAACACTGACGAAACATAAATGAAATGTTGAAAATTAAAAGAGCGTGGAAGGAAAATTAGACAAATTTTTATTTTCAAGTAACACAGTGTCTCATGTTCAGGTTGACGTAATATAATTTTTTTTTGTTTGGCGTTGATGTCCAGCTGGATAATTTATTTGTTGCTCAGTAAAAGAAGCTTTTCAGTATCTTCAAAAGGACAAGTGACAAGGAATACAAGAAAGTAAGACTTGTTTGGTTGCTAATTTATTTGCAGAATGTTGATGCAGAAAAATTTTATTGGATTTTTGGATTTTCGACCTCAACAGTTGTTGGAATAAAATTCCAGTTTCAACTCACTAAAAGAATTATGCAAACATAGCACGCTTAAAGTTCAAAGAACATTACAAGCTGCGTAGATAACACATAGATTTATGATATCATGCTTTAAGTAAATTTTAATATTTTGCATTATAAGTTTACATTCTTACCTATTCCATGAAATATTCTTCTCTTACAATAAAGAAAGATAATCGAAAAAGGAGTTAACCTAACAAAAAATGTACCTTAGCAGCCGATGGCTCTTTTATACAATCAGTGACACAGAACAATTGTGTTTGACAGGACAGTGCCATTGAAATGATAGGCAAGCTGAAAAAAGTTAATAAATTTCTGGATGAATCACTGCGAACGAAGTCAAACATATGTCATTAAAACCACGTAGAAAACAGGAACTAAAAAAATTTCTAACTTGCCTCAAATTAAAATGAAGTACAGAAAAACTACGAATCAATAGATATATGATTCAAACACACTGTCAGCTCATAGTTATCTCAATCTCAGTCCTTGTTTCTTTAGCAAACACTCATGTACTTCTGTGGTTCTAATAAAAGAATAAATAACCTATTCAATAAACCTTCTTGTCGCCACCAACGTATATCAGTGCTCCAACTGAAGTCGAAGATTCGTGGAATACATTCAGCCAACATGCGCAATACAAATACACCGTAAAACAATACGGTTATTGAACTAATTTTAGATAGACTGGTTACACTACGGAATAATGACAGTGGTAATATAACAAAGAGAAAAACTACTACCTGAAATTCCAATACAAAAATTCGGTAAATCTTGATCAAAATTCAGTATCATTCCTTACCAAACAGCAAACAATCTTTCTGCGATTAAAGTTTCTCATTTTGTCTGATTTTATATAAAATTTTTTTTTTTTGTAAATTTTTGAAGGAAAAATTTCAGAATAAAATGAGGAATCAAAAGTATTCGAAATAACTAAACAAAAGCAAAAAAGTTTACCATGACAAGAATTCGTAATCTTTGAGTAGGAACTTGCAATTCCAAATAATCGGCCAATACATGAGGACCAATATCACCAATTACAACCATAAAAGATATGACACACGACATCAAAAATAAAATCATAAGCAACTGCAATTATAATGTTCTTATATATTAATGAATGAAAAAATATGTGCAAAGAAATTTGAACTTAAATTCCCGATACAAATCACAATAAAATTAAGATGCAATTGATTGCTATTAATTCAAAAAAGTAAATAGCAAATAGGAAATTAAAATCTTAGGTCAAATCACATTATTTGATCGCAAGTGTTTCTAATAAAAAAAAGTAAAACTTAAGATTATAATTGTATCTGACAAACGAGCACATACTTCTGGAAAACGGTTAATTTAAATCAGAAATTTATGAAGTAAAATGAGTCAGTTAGATGAATCGAAATTAACCTCAACGAAACGCCTTCCATTACTACCAAAAGCGTACAATGCCATAGATTCATAACTTCGACGCCTGTAATTTCGCTTTTTTAAAATCTTTCATTGAAGTTGGAAGAATTATCTGAAATTCAGAAGTATGATTTCAAAAACTTATTTCTAATTTCTGGATTATACTACATCTTCTTGAAATTTATTCCTCAAATCTTCTAAATCTTACCTATAAAGAAGAAAAAAGACTTAACTAATCAGACATATGGTTTCCAATTCTCATAAAACAAAAAAAAAACCAAAAATTGAGGAATTTTGAAGAAATGTGAATTACATTCTTGGAAACGGTTATAAAACACGAGAAGTTGGTATGGCAGTGAAGTGAATAAACTAATAAAACGTGTATATAGTGAACAGAGTATGCAAGAAGAAACTAAATATATAATTATGAATTCATACCGTGTCAGAAGCGCTCCTTGATACAACAAATGGCAAGTGATTTTGGTTAATATTGAACAAATCCCAATTAGGATGGTACCAAGTAAAATGCCACACTAAAAATTGCAAATTGCAAAAGCAAAAAAAAGTAAAAGAAACATGATTTAATAAAACTGCATCTGAAATAACTATATATGAAACTAATTACGTATATGTCAATAATTTCACGCAGTGTAATATTATTATGGAAATGCCGGGTACTGTATATAAGGCGGGACAAAATTTTTGATGTCTTTCTACTAAGTATGGCGAATCACGTAAACATTACTTCAAGAAATAAACCAAATTATAAGTATCTAAAACTTCATGCGACGTAATCAGTTCATGACATGAATATTTGTAATTTCCTGCCACACCACAACGGTGTTCACAAACATCATGTATTGAGCGACATAACATGAAATGGTTTAAAAAACTGTTGGCTTTTTCTGACATAATAATTGCGCTAAATCATGAGCAATAAGTATTGCAATAATTACGTGACATCACAAACATCTGTAACTTCACGGTATAATTACACGTTATGTAGGAAAAATAATGATTTATCTCATAAACTCAAACTGTTTCCATACTTTTGGTGTTATCTGAAAACAGACCCCAACACGTGAACTCAATACCTGTTGCAAACAATACGGCATGGCAAGCATACTCACACCAACAGTACAATTCGCAAGGTTGAAAACATGTGGCCACTGATTGAATTTCGATAAAAATGTTCGATCGCTGTTCCTTTGCTCACTTCGATCTTTCTCCTTCTTCAATGTAGCATACATCATTCCACACTGCTTAGCACTGAATTGAAATGTCATGAATTCGACTTTCACCAATTTTGAACTCCCGTTTTAATTTCTTTCTGAATCTGATATAGTTGGTCAAATATTGACTGACTTAATTTTCATCGCTTTAGCTTTGCGTTTACCGTAGAAGGAATTGTGTGCTGAAATCAAAATAATTTAAACAAACAAAATATGATAGCAGTAAAATCTGTTCATGTGGCAGCTGCAAAGATGTGAGCTACACGTCTCAGATGGAGAAATTTGGGCTATACTTAGAACATTCCACGTGACTATGCGGAAAATATTATTGCCTTGCTGTAAATACGTGACTAATACACCACCCAATCAAAAATGACGTAATGCCACGCTTCATGAAAAATATTGTCCATATTTGTTCACAGTTTAGATTATTGAAGAACTGAGGTCGAAGTCGTTTTCCATAATGATTTTTTGATTAGATCCGAGCTCATGGTACTCAAACATTTATAAAGAAGTTTGACACTTCCATGTCATTCACTATTATCTTCCACGTCCACGTAATCTTTTGTGAGGAGTAAGAACAATACATCCATCGAGAGTAAAAGCATGTAACAGATATTTCATATTAATGACGTGTTAAGTAATTATCATGAAGAATCAGTTCAACGTCATGTTTATGTTAATATTTAAGAAATGAGAAATTATGAGGTGAAGCTTCCTAACAGTGTGATCCGCGCTCAGTTATAATTTTTCTGGAATGTGTTGTGGGAAAAAAAGAAGATTGAACGCTTTCATCAGATCAGGCTTGATATGGCTAATAACTTGGAATAGTGATGTGGGAAATTTTGTAAATTATTTATGCTGAAAGTGATCCATTCCCCTTGGGAAGATGGATTGACTTGAGAGTTCAGGTTGACGAATGATTATTAGGCACAGAAACAATGAAGAAGAATCAGCTGGTCTTCTCACTGCTAATGCTCCTCCTCTCCCACTCATCCATGCTAACAACTTGTCAGCGTACACGTAGTATCCGCTCCTTTCTCTTATTGCATCACTCTTACTGCTATACCTTACTTCTCTCCAGGATGAGCATTTTTCAAGAGGTATGCATTTCTTCTTCCTAAATATTCTACCCTTATGGTGACTTTTTCCGGACAACTGACACGTCCGGCAAATACGCCAACTAACAACTGTTCTGGTAGGCGAAAAAGTTAGAATGACACAACCGGTTGCTGCATGATAAGAGAGTGACTGTTTTAGATTCGTAAATTAGTGGATGATGCCACTTGGCGGTATAAAGTGCACGATGGATTTGATGTCACACCCACCGACACCTTCAAACAAATTGTCTCCAAAGTGTAAGTGCTAGAAGGACAAATATCAATTTTGTATTTGCAACGCTGCGACAGACTTGAAAGCTTAATTGTGCTCTTACGCTATTGCCTTTCATCCTCATCTATCTGCAATGAAGTGAATGCTTTAAGTGAAGACCGGCGATCTTTGTCATCCCTTCTCGGATACCGTCTCGGTCACCTTCTTCCAATCTCGGATTACACACTCACACAACTTCCGGTTATTGCTAAGTCGGCGAGTAATAATCAGATTTCACTGCTGCTAAACATATTTGATATGAATTTAAAATGAGAAAGGCTAAGATAGGTTTCGGCGTCTTTTCAGTGCTGATTCTTGCCTCGCTTTAATCCCAGGTAAATACCAAGGGTCAGAGTAAGTAAATGCGAACGATAAGCCGTTTCTAGCAACTTTCAATTTGGAAACCCAGTCCGCAATCATTTCTTTACTTTTCTTACTTATCATTTCTTTACTTATCATTTCCTTACTTTTAATTAAGCACTTTATCCAAAGCTTTCCTGACAGGTTCTGGAACTTTTAAAAAGAAACATTTGGACCCAAATTGCGTTCTGATCTTTTTCCTTTGCCGCTTTGCGCGTGATTTTTTTGTTGAATCTCTCTGTTCTCCTCTTAAATCAATCTGTCAACAAAACTCTCTCTGTAGCGAAGGCGATACGTGTCATCACAAAATACTACTCTTCAGATTCTTCCCCGTCAAAAATGTTTGGAGGAGAGCCAGTTATTGTACACTCCGCGAAATGTATCAACCAAACTTGGGTGAATATCGCCGGTCGAAAAGTTTTTCTTCATTAGCACCAAGCTGTGGGATGCCTTATGAGTATGTTCTTATCTGCAAAATTTCAAGTTCTTCGTTGGAAGACGGTTTTTTCGGACGAATAATTTTGGACTACTTTAAGTGATTGCTTCTTGTGCCTTCGATTATTGCTCATTTTTGTGCGGTAAGTTCAACTTTCTCCATGAAATCCGGCTCCAAGTCTTATTTGGATATTTTACCATGAAAGATTGGGGAAACATTGCCCTACCACTCAACATAAAATCGCTGGAATTCCTTACTTTGCTTACTGATAATAGTGATAATGATTTTGAAGGAATCGTGACGCGCAGCGATATTTCGGATCATTTCGAAGTTACGTACCAAAACAAGCGGAATGGAAATTTGCACTGGAGAAATACTCGAAACCAAGAATTTACCGAAAACGTCTGTTGAAATCGAAAAAGGAAATGAACGAGGTAGTTTTCCTCGAGATATACCTGATCGATAACATAGTAATTAGTGAGGGGCATAGAGTGTGTTGAAATGACTAACATTGGGGAAACGAGTGTGGAATTTAACCTGTATCAGTCGTCGTAGAGAGTATGATAGCTCTACAGCATCAAGAAGAGCTGTCTTGAAGAAACAAGAAAAAAGAAGTCATTTATGAACGAGACAGCAAAGATCGAAGTTGTCACAATCTCCCGATGAGTTTCCCATCCATCACACTTATTTGGATACATCACTCTTATTATATGCGACATTTTTCCTACCAGCGAAGGCTGGAACCATACTGTGTAAGTCCTTCTCCAGAAATAGAAAGTCGGCTCAAACGTATTACCACAACATTAATATTGTTCAGTAAAGAATTGAAATATAGGTCCCATCTGAACTTAAACTGAAACTATTTTACCGGAAGCTGAGCGAATTCCCGACATCAACATCCAGAGTGGATAATTATAATTTATATTGGCGAGGTCAGTTAATTATTTTAATTATCTGTTTTGCAAATTTAAATAACTGAAAATTTAAAAAATTGAAAGGTAAGAGAAATTTAATTAAATTTGATGCAACATTGGAAAGCTCTCGTTGAATTGCATTCACTTTTCCTTTTTCAGGTCGTTTGAATGGTGTCTTTGGGACAGGTGCACTATTTTATCCCTCAAATTTCATAGGGGAGGAAGATCGACGATATGAACGAATTTATTGGGGTCAAGATTTGATGGATTACATAACACCGAGTGCAAGACATGCTGCTAGTTTATTACTTTCGGCATATTGAAATGATACGACAGAAGAAAGATAATGAAACGTTGATATAATTAGTAATATAAAATATGGCCGGTTAGATGTTAAACTACCTGTTTCGATGGATGATTGAGCTGCTGGTGATTTAAAAAGATTGTTCAAATTTTACCCATTTGGCGTAATGGATGAGAATAGTGCCGAATACACACGTTGGTTTCTTTCCATTAGTTGAGAATATTCTGAAACGACGAATTGTAAGGCAGTATGATTTAACTGTTTGCTTTATTTATTCCGAACATCATTCATCCATTTTTCAATATATATAACGGAAATCTTAGCATTTCACTTTAACTCCATCCTGAAATATCTCTGCGACTGAATTTCAATCCTATTGCACCCGACATCTCGTGCGTACATTCTTATGAATAAAACATAAAAAAGCAAGTCCTTACCGGTCAGTGAACCGGTAAGGACTTGCTTTTTTGTGCTTAGTATTCTGCGGAATATTTCAAGATGTTTTCGATAATTCTTTAAGATTTTTGATCGAGTAGACAGTGTCTTCCATTTTTCAGTGATTAATACTTATTACTGTCATATTGATTGCGCATTACTGCTATTACCAATTAAAATCTCAGTGATGTGGTCGTTAGCAGCAGAAAAAGTAATGCTTACTATATCGGACACCGAAGTACGATAGTGAGATGATATTATGGTATTACTATCACTATAAACGCTTCGGCGTTACTGACTATAGAAAATAAGTGTTATTAAAACAGTAAAAAGAACTGAAATGATACTAGGATTCTGGACAACTTCCTTTGCAATTTATCCAAATTTATTGTAGTAAAGATTCAGAGAATCTAGAAATTCAAGAAATTCAGTAGACAGTGGATTTATTACACTCGAAAAGAATTTTTTACAGGGTGTACTAGTGAAAAGAGAAACAAACTAAGTTAAGGAAATTACCTTGTTTCTCAAATACATAATGTTACACAAACAAATCACAAAAGAGCTTGTTCGACAACAAAACGCGATAAAGTTTAGACGTTCAAACTTTTTTTGCAAAAGGTGTTTCAAAAATTATTTTCAACGAAACTCACAACAGTTACAGCAAGTTCACTTAATTACAAACAATATTTGTAGCAAAGAAATGTAGTCAAAAAATTAAATATTGAGAGATTTCGCATCATTTCACTGATGCATATTTTTATTTAAGTAATGAAGCCACTTAGGCTTCACTCTTAAATAGTTCCATCACGAAGGAAAAAGTTTCCAAAGGTTTTTTGAAAAGTTTCTAAAAAAAAATTCCAAAGAAAAGAATTTGCAATTTAATTTTCAAGATCTCGATTTTGAATCTGATACCAAGTTGCTGAGATAAAAGGAGCAATCAACAATGAATCAATCAACATATTCAAGTTTACTGAAGATTGGCTTATGAAATCTCGAAAAATCCGTATGAACAACCTGTGACTCTGATTCTTCAAACTTTTAATCTTCTATTGATATCACATATCAGTATATTATCTGTATGCATTTCTATTTTCCAAAATTTGACGAATTACTAGATCGAATAATTTACAAGCCATTGATGTAAGCAGAAGTTGATATTGAGAAATCTGAAATTAAATATGTATCAAATCAAGCACAGAAGCAATACGGATTTTGAGTTTCCGGATGAAGATGAAAGTGAGTTGGATGAATAATTCAATCAGTCAGCTTTGTGAGAGCACACAAGCGTTGAAGAATGGTACAGCTGAAGTAACAATAAATTGATTGATTACAGCGCTGATCGTAATTAGTAGCAACCTGCTTATGGATACTGTCAGATGAAACAACGTACGCTCACAGATGACAACAAATACTACTGACTCCTAATAAACATACAGGTCATTAGCAAAATGAACAAAGGGAAGCTTATAAAACACTGCGGGTGCCAGAGGCATTCAGGTGTTCACACATCAGGTAGAATACTGTTCGCAGAATGATTGGCACTTTCCTTGTGCAATCTCTTCTTTCCCGATGTTTCAGCGCTGAGCTTCTCCTGGAATTAAAAAATAATTGTAACAACGATTGGATACAATATTCAAAACACTGCTGCATTCCTGATATCCCTTCTGGGGCAAAGGATAATTTGCCCCAACAGCCAAAAGAAACTGGTATGGCACAGTCTAATTTTAGCGAGCCGTCTCGTAAAAGAAATATTTCAAATACTTCAAAATTTGCTATGTATTTTTTGGCGTATATTTTGAGCTTAACAGCGGTTTCTGCACAATCCACTCTAATCCGTGCGCTAAATTCCTCTGAAAATAAAAGAAAATATAATTTATGCACAATGTGATGCAATCTGCAAATGCGCACTCAAAATTAACACTACCAAAAATGTACCTTTCTCATCAGGATTGATTTTTAAGTAAAGCGAACAATTTGAAAGAACCGGAAACACGGACGGAACTGTAAAATGCATTTAGTTATTTTAAAAAGTAAAATTTTATGATTTCAGTCGCTCTTTGAAAACATGCAGGAAACATTTGAAAAAATTAAATGCCAAATAGCATACGCTGAAAAGCGTGCTTCCAACGATACCGTCTGTTTCCGGTTTGTAACATCTCGTAAACATCCATCGCACTAATATGCTCCTCCTTGCCGGATGCAACACAGTTCACCGTGTCCTTCTGGTGGTCAATCATGAAGACCGAAAAAATGAGAAGAAAATGAAACGGATATTTGCACTGTGGAATGCGACATTGGACACGAGCGGGATTGCACATACAAACTGTTAGCAGTCGGTCCAACCCATACAAACCATCAGTACTTCCTGATACCTTTCTCTGCCATCAGCAAACAACAACCACTTTGACACCATTTATTATCTGATTCATTAGCAACTTAAATTCAACTATTTCATTACAAACTTAACCACGTCCAAACGTGACCTGGAAATGTGCAAAGAACGTCTCATACCAAGTAAAGGAAGAAACAGATCTCCGCTGATATTAAAATCTTCATCAGTTCCGAGGCGAATAAATTCCAGTAAAATAGCGGAAATACACATTGTCCTTTGAAACATGCCAACCAATTAATACTCTGAAATATTCCCTCCAAAAGTAACTCCCTCACTTCTATTCTCACGGGATTTCCATGCGCCTAGAATCCACACGTCACTCCCATCTCTCTCCATTAATTACTCTTTTGCTGTTTCTCATTATTTTGTGAATATTTCTCCATTTCTTTTACTCTCTGTCTTTTTAACAGAAAATATATAATTTCAATGAATCGATTCCCTGCGCTCTCTATCACTTCCCGCTGACTTTTATTTCCGAAAAAAGTTTGATTTATCGAATTGAATTCAGTCGAGAATTACTCTCAGCAGTGATAAATAAACTGATAGAAATGATACCAATTAGTCTTCAGTGACATTTCCGTCCTCGGTTGATCTTCGAATTCACAGAATTAATCACATTGCATTCGTGCTGCTGTTGGATGGAGTGTTTGAGGAGTATAACTAATTTTTGTAATTAAGGAAATGACTATTTACCATAAAGGATGTTCTGAAAATACCTTAAAACCTTCTAATTACTTGTAATTTAAAGAGGAAAAGTTAGTGCCAGATGTTTTCACACTTTCTCCTTTTTTAAAGAATTATAAGAAATTGAAACCTTATAAAATCCGACTAAATATTTCGAAATTCAAGCTGTTGTCAAGTTTGTTAAACAGTGAAATCATCAAATTAAAGATGTGCAGTTCTGCTGAGTCTATATCGGCAATGTTTTGGAGCCTCCGGTGCGGAAGTTCCAGAAAGGTGGGAGACATAATCATTCCGGATTTCTCCTCTCAACTTTTTCTTTCTTTACAAAATCAATTACTTTGTGCAATTCTCGGATGGAATTATTGGATTATTTGAAGAAAAAAAGAACCCATCCGATGACAGATTCCCATGAAAGGTTGTCAGTAACGGACGCAGTCATTTCACTTAGCAAATTTCGGAATAATTAGTTTGAGTGAATCATTATCTTCAGCTCCTTGAGGCTACTGTCAGTTGCAAAGAGCTAGAAATCTGGTGACTCCCGGAGAAAAGCACAGACTGCGTGACGTCATGCGAACAATCGTTACCATCATTATTCGAATTTCGTTGCCATCTGCTTCTCATAGAGTGAAGTGGAAGCGGAGAGTGGAGAGTGCAGAGAGAGTTATGGAGTGAGGCAGGAATGGAGAATGGAGAGATAGAGAGACAGGTGAAGTTCGGTTGATCCTGTTGTTCTGTGCACTGCTGTGGGCGTGTTGGCGTGCAGCTCGTGCAGTTTCTCGAGTCTCCGTCTGACCTCTTCCACGTTCGTTGTTACAGATGACTGTCCGATGTGATGTGAATGTAGTCAAAATTCTTGGTCAGCAATTTTTCAGTGTTATTCAGCTAGGAGATACGTGTTTATCGCATACTTGTAAGTGCATTAATTTAATTTTAAATAGGAAATGATAAGGGCGACGATTATCATTCGTTAGTGCTAGGATATTTTGATGGAATATTAAACTGTAAACTTAGATGGCAAAAATGACGTTATGAGTACAGTTAGTTAAGAAATGACTTCAATGAATCAACAATCTGCATCTCTTTTTCTTTCGCTCCATTTGAAGACTGTTTGTGTTTTTAGTTTGTTCCCATTCCGTTCACTTTCCACAGTGAATTTAAATTCCCGGGTCAAAATCTTAAAATCTTTTAAAAAAAGAATTTATTGTGATGTAAACTCGTGTTGTGAATGTTTCTCGTGTAGAATTCTTATTGAGTGCTTTGATTCAGCACACTCGAATAGTTTATTTTTGATGGAGAGGTTTATTTTTCTTGATGTCATGACATGATTGCCAAAGGATAATAATTAATTGAATCGATCATTGCATTGATCTTCATTGTTGATACGGGGAGAATAGTTGAGACGGCTGTTCATGGGAATAGGAAATGATAAGATAGCAAGAGTACTAAGTTACACTCCAACACTTCTCGTTAGACAATAATTTTTATAGTTTATGAAATTGATTGATGGATAACTGATGGATAACTTGATTATTTGATAAACAAAACTAATAGTAAACAGAGGACCGTGAATCAAGATATTAAACAAAGCATATTGATACAATCCTGTTGGATGCAAAAATGATAAAAAGGCTAACAACAGTTTAACTACTGAGTATAAGTTTAGTTTTAGAATGGAAAAATTTACATGTGAATGAATTTGCCAAATGTTCAAGATATATAAAATTTTAGCTGGAAGAATTTATATATGAATTGGATAAACAGATTTTTTTAATATGAATATCTACAGTACAAGATACTTTATGTATTTTTATAAGTTATTTAGGTTTCCCACAACTCGGGACTTTTAATTCGGAACGTTCGATTTCCAAAATGATATATGGTCGAGATAGGATAGAATAATTAATAGAAAATTGAGGTAAGATAGAAGGACATGTAAAGTTTTATTTGTATTAATATGATAACAACTACATGGTA
>UPTC01000783.1:0-26672 GCA_900537255.1 Acanthocheilonema viteae | reverse complement strand
CATACACACACATACATACACACACATACATACACATATACACATACATACACATACACAGATACACATACACATACGTGCATACACATATACAAAGCAAATTGAGAAGTTATTTCCTGTCTTTTCAACGTACATTTTAAAAGTACAGAAATAGCAAAAAGACTATCATCGGCATGTTTACGCCAGTTCGAATTGTCTCACTTTTTCTTCCATTTCGTTTTTTTTCACACAAAATTTTTCAAAAATTAGATAATTGGAAGCGTCTTCAGTCTTAAAATCTGATATATGGCAATGCTCCTTAAGGCTATTTATTTAATTATATTGTTTGATCTAACCGTAAAATTTTTTAAGATAAAATATTACCATAAATTTATTTTCATGCAAAAATTTGTAATCTATCAATACATCTAATACGTTTCTAAAGAAAAATAAAATGCAGTGTCATTTGCGATAAAAAATTTCGGTCTACTGTTTTTACAATACACTTGCTTTCCTTATTTGTGAAATAAGTTTGTCTAAAAGATTAACATGTATAACTCTTAAAAGTAACTTCTGAACTCAATTTCGTCCCTTCAACAATTTTGGAAAATCAAAACGTAAACAACTCCCCTTCACTTTTCTAAAAAAGCATTTCACTTTTTTAAAAAAAATCTGAACCACATGTGTTTTTTCACATGATTTTTAAGTGAGATCTTTTTGATTAGCACTTATCAGCAACTAACAAACTGGGAAGAAAATAATTTGCCGAATTAATAACTTGATTTTCCAGAATTTAGTTTCTTAGCCAATTGCATAATTCAATATCTGCTTACCGCGCATATATAGACGACATTTTGAATTTTCTAAATGAAATGCTTTCATTATTATATTCTATCATTCTACGATATTACCTGTATAGCTTATTCTCAATGAATTCCACTATAATTTTTTCCCACCGAGATGCTTCGATTTCCAGAATATTATGAGAGAATTGAATTGTTAAATTTTTGATAATTTTTATTTTGGTGTACTTCTCGCTCTTTTTAACTAAAACTAGTAAACAACGAAAAATGTAGCAGTTAGAGACGGTGAATTTTATACTTCAATATAAAATTTCACCGATAATGCTTTTTGGTTTACTTTTTGATATCCAATATATTATTTGCATTCATGCTTCCGAAAAAAGTTAGGTAGAAGATCGTCAGTTTTTAATATATAAGTGGATGATATGTTTTGTAAATTTTTCAGTAAATGTGCTTCATATAAATACTTACACAAATGGAGTTGTCATCGAACTTTTTTCTGGATCCTACTCAAAATTGGACACAAATGTAAGAGTTCTGCTAGGCTAGTTTGAGAAATTTTAAACGCCATCCTTATAAGAAAAAATTTGGATTGACATTAAAATTCATCTCTGAAAAGAAAACTGTCGAAATGAAAATTGATGTTTCAAATTTCTTAGTTATATGTTCAACAGTCATGCTTGTAAATCAATCCTGAATAATAGAGCAGGATCTAGTTCACATCTAATTAATAATGATCACTTGTTTACCATCCAAAAAACCTCATCATAAATCTTTCGAATATTCAGTTATAAGCAAATATGCTTATAATTGAATATTGGAAAAAAAAGATTGGTAAATCTTCACTGTGGCTGTTGAGATCCTTCATCTAATATTGTTTCTTAAATAATGTTCTTTTCCATTTAAATTATATTTAAGAATAACCTCTCTTCTTCATCTAACCGTTATTTAAGACATCTTTTATTTTTAAGTTTAGTTTTTTTCTTTAACTGCAATAAAACTTAATTTTTTATTGCTTGAAAGCCGGAATAACTCTGAAAATATTTGGTACATTCATCTAATTTTTACTTAAAAATAAACAAGTTTTGAACAATGTATTCTTCCAAATTTCAATGAGCTGGCTGACGTGTGATGATAACGCCAATGGCAACCATCCATACGCAACAGGAGTGTTGTGATCTATAATTATACGTCACTCCGGGAGCAATTGTGGAAACGAAAGAGGCAGAAAAAGGGCGATCTTGGTTGAAATTAAACTTTTCAAAATGACTTTGACGTCAGAATGAGAATATGTCACTGATAACTTTTACTCACCTTAAAATTATTCTTTAAACTTTCCGTTTTATTCGAAATCGTTCTCTTTTCCCTTCCACTCACAAACTAAAATTTATCAAATTCATTAAATTGATTAGATTGGTAGAGGAGAGGCCTTTCATTTGAGCTGCTTAAAAGCCATTTTGCTATTCTATCTGCACAGTGTAAAGTAATAAAAAAAATTTACCAATTTTATATGTTTCAGTTTGTTTCTCAAATTTCTTCCTAAGAAGAGTGATTGCAGCATTTTTGGAATTTCAACAAAGTAGCAAATCCTAACCCTATATACAGCTATAGGTAGACATTTGTATCTAATTTTTGCAATTCACTTAACAATTCCATAGCTATTCAATTAAAGAAGCGTGAAAGGAATGAATCTTTTATGCTATGAAATCAATAAAACTTGTCAAAATTAGCAAAATCTGTAAAAAAAATATATCAAAAACTGGAATGACAATGTAAGAGTTTTTTTTTGCACTTCTGAAATTTAAAACGTCGATTCAAAGCGTCATGTGTTCATACAACAAAAATAAAAATTATTTTTCCTCTCAAGCACATTTCTGTGAAGCAATCTCCAATCCACTCTCACTCTCGTATTCAACATTCCTTCATGTTATTTGTAAGTTAATTTCAATACTATCTTTTAGAGTTTTGCCGCTATACCTCATTTTATATCATCCAAATCAAATCAACATCATAATTGTCATAATATGTTATTATATGGAGAAATAGTTTACACAGCTGCCATCAAAAGCTTACATGTTAAAACTATCCTGCTCTCACATTCACATCGAATTTGTTAATGTAGCAATACTTATCAGAATTTGATGATGAAATCTTCTTTACTGCCCTCTCTCTAATATTTTTAAAGCTCTTCAAATATTTTCGCACAATTTTCTGACATACATCACTGATGCTTCGTTTCTTAATAGCTGAAGAGAGCTATGTAGCTTTAAAGAATCGCGATGCATTGAATTCTTTCTATTCGTTAGACTGTGAATGCACGATCGTAAATAATTTCAGAGCACATCTCCTAAACAGTTTGTAATTGCATAACTTCTAATATTAATAGAAAATGGACTGATGGATGTTGTCGTGGAAATTAAAATATATTAATTTATCATGATAATATACAAACAATTGTGACTTGTAAGCTGGACGCACTGCACCAAAGTAACTTCACCAGTTTTCCATTAATGAAAGCATAATTATGACTGAAGAATAATTGAGTATCATGCATTATTTATATTCAACTTCCAAAGATTTGATATTATCAATATTTTAATATTGTATCATTTTTTTATCTTTGCTACTTGGATTTAATTTCATTTTAAAACTTTTGTTATAAATTTAACAAGGAAAATCAAAGGAGCTTTTAAAAACTTGAAAATTAAATAGTATTACTAAAAGCTTCATTTGTATTTTTGCAAATGAACTAATGAAAAATATAGTTCTCCAAGAGAAAATTTATGGTACGTTGGACTATTAACATATTCTTAAATTTATATGTGACATAAGTTTTCTGCTCTGCATATATTGTGCTAATGAAGCTTTAACAACATGAGCCATAGATCTGAGAAAATTAAAAGCTCAGATCTCGTACAAAAACCAAAACCGATAGCAAGCAGTACGAGATACGGTAGGCCACAGTCTCATGCTAAGAAACTAGAAAAGCTATTAGTTATATTTTACTAAATGATTTATTTAAAAAAGCAAATAGGTGATAATGGAAAAAATGAAACTGAGAAATCAACTTTGCATACAACTGACAAGAGAAAGGGATTATTGCTTAACAATGAAAAACATATGAGATTATAAAATAGTATTCTTGACTGATTGTTAGTGTATATTACTTCAGGACTATTACTCGTCACAACAAATCCTAGTCTTGGAAATAGATCCAATAAATAAACTATAAAATACCTAACAACAATTCAAGGTAACATGAAGTAATGAAAATATGATAAGTCATATTTAGCATTATGATGTCTCTTTCATGTTTAGTAATTTAAGAACTATCTGTGTTTTCGTTTTCTCTCGCAAAAGTTATTAGTTAATATTGATAAATGATAAAGAATTTATAAACTTTCAGTTCTCCTAACAACTGATTGTTATGGAAGAATCCGAGGAAGTTTATAAAAACCTCATACAATGTTTTCGTCCAAGTGGAAGAAAGTTGACAGATAGCATGTCAGAAATCCGTCTTTCAGTTTTCACTGTTGATTTGTGAGCTGCATCGTTTGACCAAGTTTTAAAGAACGAAGTGTTCCATTGAAGCTTAATCATTCTTCTGCTGCGGCCTATATAAAATTCATTGAATTCTTCCCTACACAAGTTTTCAATACAATAAAAAGGGAAATTTAACCTGCCTGCAAATGAAAATAGAAACTTTTGCATATAGGAAGATTTGTTTTTTTCTTGCTATTTATTGCTCAAATTTGTAAAATTACCGTGATTTTTAAGCTGACCTTTGTGAAAATTTATTATTTTTTGCATGAAAAATTTGCGTACAACCGAACATATGAAGCAAAGATGTCAAACATGGGGCTCATTTTCTTCAGGCAATTTTCATTAGTTATTTTTTCAGGTAACCTTTCCATGCGAGCTGGGCACTTCAGATTGACGGTTATAAAATGAACACATTTTCGCAAAAAAAAATTATGAACTACAAAAACAATTAAAAGACTTTTGGCTTTTTAGAAAACAGCCTATAAAGGAAAAGCAGTAAATAGAGACGTATTGTGATAAACAAATAGTAATGATAAGTAGTTTACTCAAACATTTACTGATAATTTTTTCTTAATGTTACAACAACTGTTATTTTGTCAAATTAACAGCATTTTATGCCTAAATGATGTGAATATTATATCTTATGGTCAGTTTAGTTTCTTAATAGAATTCTTCATGCACTTTGTTGACCACTGATATAATTTTTCTTAACAAAAAGGAATTTTGAGACATTAACTTATATTCCTTAAAGAAAGAACTGATAAATTTTATCGGATTTCATTATGGTTTCTAAGATGACGGAAATGAAGAATAGCGACAAGAAATTCCAACAATGAATAATCATGCAATGAAATTGAATAAGGAAATGCATTGACGTTCATACAAAATAATTTAAAGGAATTTCCGATCATTATTTGTTCTTCGTTGTTTTGATAAGTTCTCTAACTGATTAATGGAATTTCGCGCGTTGGTATACAAAAATCATTAAATTTCTGAAGGATCAATTTAATGAATTTTCTCATTTCCTCATTTTCTTTCAATTTAATTGTTTTATACTATTATTAAATCTTTTTAAAGTTGCAAAAAAATATCGGAAAAACGATCTGCCACATTTTTTTATGAAAATTTTACGAGGTTTGCGACGAAATGACATCAAACAGTAAAAATTTATGCTTCAAAGAAACTTATCAACTTAAAAAAATGACATGAAAATTTTCCACAGTGAAAAAAATTCTTGAAAAATCTTATTTGTTTCCTCAAATGAAGAAACACAGCATAATATTTAATACATACTGCAAAGCAATCCATTTGTTTGTTAGAAATCACATAAAGAAAACTGTAAACTAATACTGTAGCGTTACCTGAAAATGTGGAAAGTAAGAAGAGAAATAAGAAAATAGAATTTTTATCTCTTCTTGAATTAATCCAAACTATAGCTCAGTAAAATTATTTCTTTTAAACCTTCACTTTTTTAGTGAACTATTATGATCATTTTTTCATTTTAACTTTATTTTTAGCTATAAGAACTCGTTTAAAAACGAAGGAAGGAAAATAAATTACACAAGAATGCATCATTTACTTTTGCTGTTTTCAAATCATATTCGTTTCCTTATCAAATAGCTTAGCAAGTAGTATAGCATGAATAAATACTAACAAGAAAGAAAAAAAATTTCTGGCATGGGAAGATATTCCTATCCAAAAAAACATAAACAACTCTTGTCAAAGTTCTGAAACTCTTCAGATTCATTTAGCAGTTGTTTTTTTTTTTTGCGCACGATAAATAAAAAAGCATATTTCATACTCTTCCGAAAACACCAACATTTTTAAGCTCACCCATTTCTCAGTGTTATCATCGTTATCATACTGCCTCTGTTGTAAGGGAAATTGTTATTATCATTTCGGAGATACATAGAGAAATTGTGCAACAAAGGCACAAAGAAAAAAAGAATCGGGTCAACAAAATTACAAATGCTAACGTAATGCAACAGACTATTCAAGAATGCTTTAAAATGTTAAAAGTCAGATCAATCAGAATAATGCAAATAAAATAACTACACATTATAGAAAAAAGTGCTTTGCTTTATATTTTCCATAGCAAAAAATACTGAAAGGGAAAAAAGAAACAGAAAAGGCACAATTAATTGTAATTTATTAAAATTTCCGCCTAACATCACTTAAATTTCAGGCCAATTGCTTATTTGTAAATGTACCTTCTTCACATAGCTCATTTCTTCCTTCATTATGATAATCTTTAAAAAATGCAAGTAATTCTCTTAAATAAAGAAATTTTTCTCTGAAAATATTACTTCATTCTTAAATGAATTTATGAATAATTCTTACTAATACCATTTTCAATTTTTAATATCACATTTTGTGTTTCAATTTTGATTAATATTGAAGCACCCTTGTATTTTCTTCGCATTTATTCCCTTTGCTTACTGCATTGCGAAATTTAAATTAAGCAAAAACATAACATGAAGGATATTTCTTACTGAAACTTTATGAAAGTTTTTTTTTTCAATTTTGCATTATGAATAAGTGCTATACTTTCAGGGATTATTTTCTGAATATAGCATTTCCGATTAAAGCAGCTGCACTGCCGTTACTTTTTTATTGATAAAAGGACGAAATTATTGAGTCGAATAAGATACAATGAAAAAGTGAATGAAAAAGAGTTAAAAAAGAAACTAAAAGAAGAAAATTTCGAATAGTTAAATTCACGGTGATCCTCAACATACCAATATATAATGGATAGCTGTTTTTGGCTGAAGCTCTAAGTAGTAGCAATTTGATATTAGAAATAGAAATAGAATATAATACCGAAATAGGAAAAAATAAAAAAGGAAATACAGACAATCGAAATGAAATCGCACAAAACATGACAGATATTCAATGCTTAGATGAATTCGACAATGAAAAGGTTTTTATGAATGACAGAATTTTCAACTGAGCTTTTTTCAAAGTATGTTTCATTCATAATTGCTCTTTATAAACAAAAATCTTCTAATCGTCGAATTCATCTTCCGCTTATTTACTCATATTCATAACCATTTCGGTCTTTGTTGATCAAAAGTTTACGTGTAGAATAACGCAGTGTTTATATTTTATTTAATTTGCCAATTATCTTTGCTATTTTCGATTATATAGTAAGTTGAATGCAACTAGTAAAATTTGAAAGATTAACGATCACTGTTGAAAAAGAACAAGAAGTAAAACGTGTTTCTCACATATAAAAATATTTTTTTCCTGACATACAAATTCGAAGAATGTGCCTATATGAAAAGATTTAACTTTCCTACTTGAAGCAAAGTAAAATTGAATTTACAGAATTTTAAGAAATGATATTAGTTTGATCAATGATCTTTTAATTTATCATATTTTTTCATTCTTTCAAAACATGTAAAAAGTGTTGAAATGTCACTACTTTTTCCTTTTGGACATAAAAAAGATTTTAGTGAAGGTCACTAAGAATTCGATTGAAATTGTACACTCACAGATGAATTGCTGATTGCAATGATGGAAAGTTAAGGAACGCCCATACTAAGCTTATAAATAATATTTATAGTGCTATTTCGTTCAAAAATCATACTTGATGAATGTCAATTCATGAATTTCTTGCCAATTGTTAAAAAAGAAAAAAACAAGGAAAAGATCGACAGAAGTGCATTTTTCAAATATGTTTTTTACATACGTCCAATGTGGGACCAGCTGTCTGCTCAAATTGCATCATTTTCATTGCTTGTATAATTCCTCCTTCAGAACTTTTTTTTTTACTTTTTAGCATAAACTGTCAAAGCACTAAATTTATGAAGTGTTTTTTTGAGGCTTCCCTTTTTCTGTTGCATTTTTATATCATTCTTTATTTCATTTTATTTATTCATTTATTTTTGTTAACATTTTCCATCCTCTTTGGATTTAAACTGCAAGATTCGGTATACACTCATTTGAATGTTATGGAAAGATTTCTGCGTAAAAAAAGGAACATGCAAAGATTTAACCAAGAAAAAAACAATATATGAAGGCGCTGCATAAAATGGATAAACAAATCATTTCAAATTGTAGCATAATTCGCTTCAATTGAATTTATTGTGCTCAAGTAATAGAATTTTTAAATAAGCCTTACAGTGTAAATTAAATTATGTAAACAATTAAAAAAGGATGCCAGAAAAGATAATTGGATAATAATAAGCTAAGATAAAACAAAATTGAAAAGATTTCTGCAAACCATCGTTACATTTATGTCATCAAAGTCAAATTATTCCCGGGAAAAAGTACCATTTCTCAATGCAATATCTATCTGCTCCATGGTGTCGCAGATTTTTTGACAAAAATTGTTTGCACATATATGCAAATTCATATTTTTCAAATATGTACCCCACTCATTTGTCTTATTCCAATGTTTTCTAGTACTTTTTTGTTGAATTTAAATTACCGACTCTGCAGCACGTTTTATGCGAAAATACAATGGAAGCGATAGATAAGAAATGGAAGTGAGCCGAACTGATGAAATCATGAAATCCGGAAGATATGGAAGTAAAATGAGTAAACAGTGCAACTGGGATATGCAAAGGGAATAATTGAATGAGGGGAATTTAGGACAAGAAATGAAATAAAGCAAAGTTTCTTACAGGATGATGAAATGAAGGAAAACCTTCCTTAATAGATTAACGGTTTGCAGTTGATGATGCTACGATCAACAAATGCTGGTATATTTCTGGCAATTAATCTAGAAAGAGTAACGGAAACATACAAGCATTCCAATATAGACTAAAAAGATGCTAGATTTGGTACAAGATTGAATCAGGCTGAAGGTCAGGTATCATGCCAAAGAGCATAGTTCAATCCTTTATATCTAAGACAATTATAAACATTAACCTAACAGTTCGCTCCACGGTTTTCATTGCTTAAGCTTTACACTCCCCTGATCACGCGTTTATAAATTTTAATAAGCTGGCTGATTTTTTTGTTTTCTCCTTCGATATGAAGTACTCAACATTATCGCAGGTTAACAAGATATATAATTCAATTCCTTCAATTCATGTATAATTAAATTCCTCTGGCAGAGGTGGAGGAAAGTTTTGGGTCTAGAACAATTCTAACAATTGTATTCGTTTTCTATGCACGTGTACTGGGAATCAATTCAAAAAAAAACTGACTTTCAGCAGCTGCAATCAGGTACAGTTAACAACAAAAACAGTTTGCCCTGGAAATTTTGAATGATAAAACACGCATCTCGATGGGATCAAAAACTTCATTGTCAACTGAATTTTTTTACATGAAAAAAACTTTTACATGAAAGTTAACTACGAATTTAATTTTGCTATAAAATAACCCGCATTATGCTGATGTATTAACTGAATTTCTTCCAAACCTTAAGGGAAAAACAAAGTTCACGGAAGAACAGTCCACAATAGTGCAGTTGCACAGATATGATTTATTGGAAGAGCCAACATATAAAATCTACATTGAGAAATGTTCACTTTGATCTTAACTTCGAGCAACAAATCAGTGTTACCGACCATCATTGGAAGAATGACAATGGCCTTAAGTATTAAATCTTCAGTTCCGATTGTTGAAATTTACAAATGATCCTGCACATCCTCAGCATTTGCAGCACTCGGCATAGCAAGCATTAAAGAAAAATCTAAATCTGAATAAGTCACGTTTCAAACACTAAAACAGTTTAATCGAAAATAGACTTAATGCTAGTTAAAAGCCTATCTGCTTCAGTCTCAAAATGTTAATAACCCCTCTGGCACAAACAACTATAAAAACATGAAAACAATTTTATGCACAGAAGAAAAAAACAAGTCTAAACAATATTCACAAGATGATAAAACTGTGACAGATAACGAGATGATAACAAAATAAGTGATAAATGGTCGGACATACCAACAGCACAACCGGAACAACTAAAAATCAATAAGATATAGGGAAACTATAGATTTTGTCATCAGATAGTGACAAGAAATTTAAAGTGAAAATATGCAGAGTTAAAATGTAATGATTCTCGAATGCACTGTGGACCGGTAAAAACATGAAATCTTTCCCTTGTGCTGACATGATGCCAGCCTATTCAAAAATTTACACCTCTTACCCGAAATGAAATATGTTCATAATATCTCAACTATTCAAACCAAACTAACAGAAAAAGGATTAGATTTCTTTTGCTTATTGCATCTGTTAAATATTCATGCAAAAACTTTCGAGTAGTAAGAAACCTATTCTGACAACTGCCATGACCAAGGTTATAAACACTTATGCAAAATAAATGCAGTAGTTGAGACAAAAAAACACGGAAAAGTGTGTTAAATCGAAACATTAACTGTGCAATTTTTAGTACCTGAAAAACACTGCATTATAAAAATTATTTTTCCAAACATTTTTCAGTGTTGCAAAAAAAGACAGTATGGTAGGTCGTGACCAAAGTAATTGCTGTTGGAAGGCAAATTCTAAGCCTGTTCCGAACTTCGTTTTGTTGAAGCATACACTGCTTCGATTAAAGCCGAGCGAAAACCTGAAAATAAGAAAAGGATGGTACTTATGAGCAATAAACAATCTGACCGAATAGAATTGTAAGTAAAAAAGTGAGAACCGTTTTTTTCTAATTCCTTCACTCCATATATCGTACTACCACCAGCAGAGCAAACGTCATCTTTTAAAGCAGCTGGATGTTCACTCGCTTCTAAAACCATTCTTGCAGCTCCCTGTAACAATAAAGTTACGTAAGTGAAATTAGCAGGACTTTACATGTAACGATGAAATTTAAATTAATTTGATACAATGATGGCTCTCCATATTATTATTTCTTATTTTTTTGTGAATCATGTGAAACTATTTTGCACTTCTCGTGGGTTTACTTTTTATCTCCTTTTAAAACTATTCAATTTATAAGTGAATGAATAGTGTAAATACCTATGAATCTTCCCCTCTAAACCTTCCGAACCGCATCAACTACAATAATGATAGTTCCACTTCATGGTTGTGAGAACAAAACCAAGAAAAAACTAAACAAATGTTTATCAAATACACTCAAAAACGCCTAAAAATACGAGAAATAAATTCACCATGACAGCTTGAGCAGCTAGTTTCATTGCAGTTGTACGATCAATACCACCAAGGACACCCCCATCTGACAATGCTTCGATTGCCATGAACATCTGAAATTAGCAAGTCAGCAAGCTACGACTTGTCATAGCTATACATAAAAGTTTTTATGCAAACTGTCATCCTAGAGAAGTTTTACTTTTCCAGCTAAGTTTCCAAAATAAGAAATATTCTCAAAGAAATGGTATCAAAACTAACAAAAGCTGGTCCACATCCTGCAATTGCTGCAGCCGCATTAAATGATTTTTCATTGACTATAAAGCAAATACCAACATACTGCATGATACTCTTGATTAAATCAATCTGCAAAAGACTACAAGTACAAATACCGCAGTTCGATATCAAAGCTGTTTGACATTAATTACTTAAATTCACTCTACTTTTCTCTCACTTCACAGCGATTCATATTCAAATAAGACTACTAAATAGAGAGAAAAAAAAAACTGAAACCTTTTCCTCCTCCAGGCATAAGCTGGAGCATATGATGGACGCTCCAGAACACATAGAAACTGGGAGATTTGTCATTAAACGCACCACTCCACGTTCTGAGGCATAACCTTTAGCCACAACCTTAAATTTCTTTAAAATTGTCAGGCCGATTAAAAATACATCAAATAAGTTGTACGAAGAGAGACACGTTTTTTACCAATTGCAGAGATCCCGAAAAATGTTACGATCGTTAAATTACATTAAAAAATAGGTTCTTAACCATTCTGATTTAAAACATTCATTCATTCGCTCTATGAGTCCAAATTAAAACCGTTTGTTTCTGTTTTTACTCACAGCTCTACTGATTTACTTTGATTATCACTGAGGCATCTACCCAAAAAAATCTCAGCATTAAAAACTTTGAATTAACTGAATTTTTAAAGTATCTTGAAGCAAATATACTTCTTTCTCCAGTGTCTTCACGTCAACTCCACACATAACAGAGACAATCAATGGAGTATTTGTAAATGCCTTATTACTCAACTCCTCCAACACTGCTGTGCGCATCTGTGGTTTTACCGACAAAAAAACAATCCCTGAAAACTACGACATTTTATTTTGACGATTTTCCACTCATGATGATGAAGGTTGCTATCAAGATTCTCCAGTTTCATAATACTGAGTAAAGAAATTACGTAAAACAGGATGAAAATGGTATTATGGTATTATGAATGCAAATGAATATGTAGTACATACCTTGGCCATGAGCTCGAATCAGGAATTCATTGGATGTGTACACATTTACATATCCCAATCGCTACAATTTGAGTTCCTTAGCAAAATGTTTGTAATTTATATTTTCAAACCTTTTATAAAATCTAAACATATAATACCTTCCACCGCTGTACGGATAATGCTGTTTTAACACTGACTGCAACGTCATCTTTAGTCACGAGACCTGAACGATATGAAACTGCTGCAGTATATTAAATATCTCTCTGCACAATTACAAGCAAACAAACAACTATAAGTAAGCTTTAATCAATCATGCCTCCTCCATAACAGTACTGAAACAAAATCAAATACCAAGAAAAATAAAACACTATTGTTTCGCCGTTCGATATGGTCTGATACTATGAAATCACATACATTACGTATGTGAAATTTGAGTTCGAAGAATAAGCCTTTAGTGACGACATAATACAATATCTCTTACTTACCAGCAGATTCAAAACCACAGATGAGAGCAGCTGCTATCTTACCCCCACCAATAAAAGTTAGCTTCGGTTCCCAAGTAGTATGTGCAAGCAATTTTTGCAAATCTGTAGAACCATTCTCGACACTTTCAGGATCTCCCTGAATATTTCAGCATATGTAAAATCAGAGTAATGACTTTATTTTGGCTAATAACAATAATAAATTGTAAATATATGAAGCACTTACACTCATTCTTGACGGCATATTTCAAGTTGCTATACTAACAATATCGGCAGTACGTTTACCTAAAAAGAGTTTGATTGAATGCAAAATAACTGTTGTTGTTTTTGCTATTAGTAAAAGTGCATCAACACAATTTCATATCCCTATTCTTATCTATTCAAAAATTCGTATAGAAAAGTGACCGCATTCACAACCCTAAAACGCAGCAAAGTGATGCTGAAATTGTTACCATCACACCTTACCCTCACCCATCGAAGCATCGGTTTGGTAACACATTATTTTGCAACTGGGATGAAAACCTATGGATCACGTCACGTGAGTTATAATGAGAAGCACTGGATTGTTACAAGTTACGGTGGTGTCTGTTACAGATCAGTGCGACATTGCACACTTTCCTTACCAGCATTGTTTTTGTATGCCATGATTGCTTGCAAATTTTCTCAACGTTAGAAACTGAAAAAATATTCGGATACACAAATACATTACAACTAAAATTTGAGCTTTTTTTCTTTCTTGGATCAAGCAGCACATCAATCGTCCAACTTATGTGTTGATCACGCACATATTTCCCCCTTTGCCTTTCTGTCTTCAGGGGCAACACGCTGTCTTGACGCAGAACAAACTTCGTGTGTGGTCCGCTCTCTTGGTGGTCTCTTTGAACAGCAATGCTACCATATGACTCCACTCGAAAACGTTCAAACAGTAATTCTATAAGACTTCTTGTGTTGTCTCTCTGTCTCTACACGTTTCTCTTTCTCTTTCTCTGTGTGATGTAATGTGAACTAGGAATAACGTAAAACTTGTTCGGAAGTTCGAAAGTTTCTTAAGTTTCGACTTTTATGTGTGAAAAGTTGTATGAATGAAAAGGATGAAATGAAATTGTTATCAGTTGAAGGTGAGGAATTTGAGAATATCGATGTTTATTATTTGCATGTTTCTATCAACATCCAAAGATACGCTAAGATGAAACGGCTTGAAATTTGGCACATTATCATATTACTGATACAAGCTAAAGTGCGATTATCACTAGGAAGTCCTGTATAGTTCCTCTGAATACATAATTAATAATACTTAATTTAAAGCGAAGATATTTTACCTTTATAAGTTGTTAATTAACATTGATAAAGTTTTAAAAGAGATATCAACATTTGAGACCAAATTTTTTTAAAGACCAAAGTTAGTGTAGTGAAAATGGCGATTGACGTAATATAAATTGATGTGAAAATAATTCATTCTCCGTGCATCAAACAACTATGCTAACTCAGATGATAGTGATTTTAAAGCATTTCGATTGAAGGATTGCTACGATTTGATGATGCTCGATGGTCCGCATGAACTAATTGAGAAATGTTGTTAGTATTAACGAGATGAGTTTGGACACTGTCTGAAACGATTTGTTGGATAATGGATTCAACCAATGTTTATCAGGGTACTTGTTGAATTGTTTTGCAAAAAAAAAAATGAAATAAAGCAACAGCTTGACATTTAGTATCTGAAAAACAGAGAAAGTAAATAAATAAGCATTAAAATCAGTTGGTTTGTAATTGCTAATTCATTGAATTCTACGAAAAGGTCTATTCTGTGACCGATGGCACAACCATTAATAGTTGAAAAGATGTTCGAAAAGACAGTGGAATATCGATGCACTTCAGATGTTGCGCTGAGATAGCAGAAAGATTCATGCAAACTCGTTATCACTGTTATGAGTTGTTGAATGGAACAGTTACACTTCTTCCGTATGCTGTTCGTATAAATTGCTTCGGAAATATTGCCCATAAGTTGTTTTGGAGCCTTTTTCTCAAATCTTCTAAAAAAATATGAAGGAAAAATGATTGGAAGTCTTTGAAAAGTAGTAGAGATGCTCTGCATTTGTGAATGTTAGAAAAGTGAGCATATGAAAAACTATTCAGCATTATAAGCATTCAACATTTATCTTTGAACGATTGGTCAAGAAGATCTGGTGTCACAATCAAACTTGTCATGTGTTATACTGAATACGTACTTGGAATATGATGGTGGTATTAAATTTAACTGGTAAATAGATTTGAATTTACTCTGCAATGGAGCAGGATTCCAGTGGAAACTGACTTCCGACAGGGAGAAACTTTTGAATTAGAAAGAAAATAATGTAATGTGAAGTCGGAAGAAGTTTCATCCAACCTTCCAACGAACGGCACTGTAAATAACTTTTATTTTTCATTAGATAAAGAAAATTTGAAATCATGTTAGTAATATTAAATGATTATCACCAAGGATTTTAATGTCGGAAATCCGAAATTATCTCATAATACAGTATTTTCTATAGATTTATATTCAAAATATTTCTAAAAAATTGCCAGTAGACAGATTTATAGTAATGTTTACAACGAAATCTTATTTGTGAGTAAGATTGTCACTTGTGTGATTAATTACCACTTTTTATTTAATTTTACAGGAAATTTCGAAATAACTAACTTTTATATCTGATAATTCTTTTATTATAATGAATTTCGTAATTATTATTTGCTTCAATCTTTGGTGCCTCGTTAGCCATAATATCGATCTTAAATTAATGCTTCTGATTAGAATCAAAATTAGATCTTACTTTTCCTTTGATTCATATTTCTGCTAATAACATATATCACCAAGTTTCTCCGTTTTATACTAAATCAACGAATCCCAAACTATGTCTTCTCAAACTAACATCATCAATCATATTATTACTGACAAACACTGATAAAAGTCTTACAACGTCGGAGAAACAAACCTTTCCAAAGAAACGTTCGCCAAATAATTCGACTACAAACAAAGCTATCGCCAAACAATCAAACCAAACCAAAACATTCACAACACTTAGTATTATTTGATATGAAAATTTTGGACGAGCAGTTCATTCCAGTTTGATGTCATTGATTTATGTCAGTGATGATTCAAGCAATCATTTTGAACTTGACAAGCAGAGATTTTTCTTTTCTTTTCCGGAACAGTCGGTTCATACGATGCTCAGTGCAATACGTGTGCTGAATTTCTTAACCTGACAATGTTGGAAAAGATCAGGAGATCAGCAATCAAAAATTTCATTTTATTCCATAGTTCCTCGCTGATCGAAACAAGGTGTCATCTTGCCGAAGTCGCGAGTTCTCTGTTTAATGTTTTAACATATGCTCATTGTTTTGTTATCCAACGCGTAAATTTTTTTAAGAAAAGCCACTTCGTGCAAATATTTGTTAATTCAAATCTAAATCATATTTTCACACTTCTAACCATCTTTATGTTGCGTGCTCGTCTCATCGCTCAAAATTTTGTTTTCATTCACAGAACTGTAAGAAATGGAGAAGTTCAAGAACAAAATTTCCTCGATCCCGAACTGCTTATTATTAGTAATTTTTATTATGAAGTACTACAAATTAAATATACAGTCGGAATGCACATACAGCTTTATTATTTTTATCACTCATATTTCTCCATCCTTCACGGAATTTGTACTGGTGCCTTCTAAATGGTGATCAAACGTTGCGTTTTTCTGAAAATGGAACTTAACACATCACTTTTTGGATAACAATTTGTAACTTCCAACTGTCTAGGCGTTTGACTCATCATTCGATTCCATCCATACTTGCTTGCTCCATGAACTTATTTTTTGGCAATTTTACCATAATTTTCACAGACATTACCTTTCTTGCCCTAATTTATTGTCGTGGAATAGTGTAGCAGCGCAGTAGTCGGCGGAAATCTTCAGTATGAGCTGATGTAGAAACTTAGAATACGAGGGACAATTCGAGACTGTGCGATCTTTCCGCTTAAAAGTCCCCATATTCGTGCGCTGATTCCATGTCTCATTTTCATCCTCTAAATTTGATTTCACCATTTATTCTCTATTTTATCGACTCATGGACGATTCACCACTTCATTACACCCAGTCGCTATTCTAATAAAAGTCGTTAAATAGCGCCACCCATTTGCTACAAGCCGTGGCATTACAATTGCTACAAACCCGGGTCCGGCTTTTGACCCATTTTTCAACTGAATTACTGCACCTAGCATGATAATTGTCGAGAAATTTAAGTAGTTAATTTATCCAAGCGATTTATGCTATGATCAATGAAGCGAGTAACATCAGAACATTATCAAATATTATAGCAACCCATCTCAAGAGAATGTTCGCTGCAGTCAACACGATTTGCGATTGTTCTTTAAAAGCTTTTCCAATAGGTGTGCAAACATAACTTCAACGGGACAACATCTGATGATGTAACAATCGGACAACAAATTATTTCCCTGCTTGCCAGTTCCAAGATCTAACTGACTCATGTAACCACAAATCCTCGGGACTTTTTGCTGGGAGGATGCCTGTTTTCAGCAAAAAGCAGTCATTACGAAAAACCAACGCTTCAATAACCGTAATTTTGAAAGATGGATGTTAGATCACTTCAAGTGCCATTCAAGTGGAAAACAGAAAAACCTCAGAATGTTTTCAACAAGATAATTTACGTACTTTCGAAGCAGTTATTGGACTGCTACGTCAATTATTAACAAAATTGGGAGGTAATTCGCAAATTGTGGAACTCATGTTGGTGTAGTGAATGTGCCTTTTATAAAAAATATCGCCAGCTTCCTGTTTCTGCAAAATGATAACAACTTCACAAATATGCTGTAACATTGATCGGAAGAGCATGAGATAAATTAACAAACTGATAAATACAATTAAATATAAAACTGTGGTTAGTTGTAGAAGGCCAAAAGCTTACCAAGAGCTGACTCCTAAAGCATGATATTGGTGCAACAGAAATAAACACAATGGTACAGTAGAAAATATAAATTGAAGTTATTACGAAGCAGATATTAGAAACATTAGATAAGAAGAAACAGACATATGCCAATGCAATGAAACTACCGATGATCAGATAATCAATGGACACTATTAATGAAAGTGAAAAAGGAATGATTGCTAAAGATATGTATGCAATCGTCATTAAATGAAATTAAATGAACACAACCAAAAAATCAAAAATTATTGCGACACTTCACTACACTAAATTGCTGTATCTCATTTTAGTATAACAGTCTTTTTCGAAATTATACTGTTTAATAACTTCGTAATATTCACTAATATAATTCATGATTCTGCTTTTCAATGTTCACAATATGTTTTACATGATTAAAAGCAGTACGAATATAAATACGGCACATTAAAAATATCAAGATCAAAGGGCAAAAGGTCAGTTTGGAATTCAGTAATTTTTATCCGTGGTTTTCCAGTGGTTCTACTGGTGACGATACTTCTTTCACGTTGGGCATATAATCACGCGCCATCAAACAAGCAAAGACGGTCATTACCATTCTCGGTTTAACCTAAAAAATTTTATGCCGAAACTCCAAGAAAAATTTCAGATAATACTTTGTGTGCAAATGAAAAAGTAAAAAGAGACCTCAACAATGTCTTCTGGCAAAGCATAGATTTTCGCACCAATTTTGCGTCCTGATGTGATTGCGTATTTTGCATTCTCCAAATTATCCTGTAAGAACACTGGTTTAGAAAATGAGACACAAATGACTATGGAAAACATGCAGATAGAAGCCGATACACTTAGTTGAAAATGACATACTTTATACAGTTATTGCATCTTGAAACAAAGCTGAGGATTAACGAGATGCAGTATATAGATAACTACATGCAAAACTAACTTCAGCAGTACCGGTTTTTACGAGCGAGTAACTGATAGTGCCTGGTTTAATTGTTTCAATAAGATCTAGAACGACACAAGCGTCGGATATTATCGGGTCTTGAAAGCTTTTTATAAATCTTTTTCGATCAGAGGACGCTAACTGCAAATGCGATAAGCGGTTATCGGTATGCACTTGCACATTTGAAAAATTTTTAGAATGGATCTGTCATGCTCATAAAGTTTCGAATGAAAGAAAAGTCTAAAACACTAAAGCTGTAAATTTTTGTAAGGTTTTACGATATCATTACGTTCATGGAGAAAGCACTATTCATAGAACATACTTTTTTATTCACCCATGCAATAATTTCTTTATCAGTTGCTAAAGAATCACCACTTTGCGTACACTGCGCTAATACAGTTAAAGTATAGGCACGCATGAGCTGCCATATTAAAGCTGAAAGAAAAATATTACTAGAAGAACATTTAACAATGCCAACTGATACCTTTAATTTTAAATCTTTTTAAAATCGCCCAAGGAATGTTTCCCATCCTACGATCAAACATACAAATATTAAAAAAATGAGCAAATTCATCTTAGTAATAATCGCTAACAAACGTCGATTTCGAGCTGGATATATACAGTATTACAAATAGGCAAACCAAGTGTAAGCGTCTGATTCCCATCATAAATGTCTTTGCCTTGTATTCCAACCAATGAAAACCGCAGCTGTTTACCAAGTTCAATTGCATAGTTGCAGTTCTGGATTTGGTCCATCATACCTTTTAATTTGGAAAATTTTTTAACCACTCGTTTCCAATTCACTATTCCAGGACGAATTATATCATAAAGCTGGAAAAAAGACTCCGAAAAAAATGAACTTAAGATCTCACCATTATTTATTAAAGTGGCTTCCATCCCTTATTAACAACTATATTAAGTATGCTGAAACTAACTTGAAAAATAATAACACCGCTGCAGAGATCACTGTAGAGCCAATTGACGTGTGGATCAACACCCATACTGTTCATCCAGTTTCTGTACATCTTTTCTTCACGTGTTTCATCAGTAGCATCGATTTCTAAAAAACCTGCACTTTAGCACAGCACATTAAAACAAAACGTCAAAACAAGAATTGAACTAACGATCAAATCGGAATTTCGTTGTGACCTATAGCTTGAAAAAAGTTCCTGTGTAACAAAACTTTCTTATCACTCTTGCTGAAATAATGATTGAAGTTTAATAGGTCAGAACTATCTCGATTTTTTTTTTCATCATCCTTGGTCTGATGACAATAAAGCTCACCAAATTCGTCTGTTCCTGGCTCCGGAAGGCTTGGATATTTATTGAAAAGATTAGCAACAAATGCTAGGTTTAATTTATAGTTCCCTTGAGCAACATCGTTCGGTGCAACAAATTCACGACAATCTATCTTCTCAGCTTCATTCAACATAGCCGTCGCTCTTTGTATGTTACCCTGTAAAAACAATTAAAGACTTCAAAGTCGGGATAGAGCCTGCTTTTTTCCGTAACTGTTCTTGCTTTCGACATAATGACTACTAATACTTAAGCTTTTAACCGATCTTATTTTTGGAATTTCAATAAATAGAAAAAAAACTTGGTGGGAGTGGAGCAAGATATTTTTGAATGCACATTTTCCATGATAACATGAGTAATACAAAAGACTTCTAAATTATGTTGATGTTAAAATATTTAATTTCAGTTAGTTTTTCTACACTCAAATGGTATGAAATGAGAATGCTAAATTTTGAAACATGATAGCAGACAAAGGAATGCCGTTTTTGTTTATCGGTTGCATAATGCTGTAATAACATTGAAAAGTGGACAGAGATGATATATTCTGACAGAAAGCTAGCCCAAAGAGCGAAGTGAGTGAACAACTAATGGTGAACAGATTATATATGACTAAAGAAATAAAGACAGAATTCTTATGAGCATTATGATGAGAATCAGAATAAATAGTAAATGAAGTTTAGATAAGATCAAGATTAAAAAACATTAGCATAGAAACAAAGGAAAATAAGTAGTTCTGGTAAGATTATGCGACCTCCAAAAAAAAACATAAGCTGGCAGATAAGAAAACTGTATATGGTAGCAGCATAAAACTCCACTGCACAGAACAAGCCAATACTTATTCTAGCTAGCTTTTGAATGCTGTCAGCGATTAAAATTAAAAGCTTCGAAACTCAACATACCTTAAGAGAAAGTGGATAAAGAGATACATTGACTGCTTTTGGAGCAATTTCATTAAGTAAATAAGTGTAAATCTCCGAGTCGATAACATCTGTGGTGAAATTCGTTAGCGATCGATTCAAACCAGCCTTTAAATATTTTGATGAAGCAAGATGGGATCAAAACAGAGCTTTAAAAATCACTAAAAAACAGTGAATTGTTTCTCATATATAATTTGTTCGCTTTGACCATTATGTGACAATTCATCTCCCACATTGAATTTGTCTTATTTCATCAGAATGACAGTGGTTAATAAAATGCGACAATAAATATAAAGTGCAGGATAGAACCGATTAGAAATTTTCATTTAAAGAAAATTATCAATTAATTTCGGTACTGCTACCCTTTTTCGCACTTTGAAATCCACTAAAGCTTGAAAAGGATTTGAAGGAATAAACCAAATGCTATTTAATTTTGTTAGTAAAAGTATACTGTACAACAAATCGAAGTAGGAACTCATGGCATCTGAATGAACTACAATAAAAATACCTTTATTAAATGATAATTAACCCAACGTATCAGAATTTGTTCTGGTGAGAGCTTGCGTAAATCGTCCAATGTCTCACCCTCTTGGAGTAGTCGAAATAGTCCAGGCACATGTCTTAAGTCAATCTGACTGAACAAACCAATCTGTAACACTAAAATAATTACTCGACAATCTTCAGTCATGCAGATTTTTAGTTATATTTACAAATATTTCCATAATAAGAGGAACCAATAAATCTGCAAATGTCCAACCATTTCAGTTTATTTAAAATATAACGCAACAAAAATTTCACTACGACACCACATGTTATGTTAAACATGACACAGTAATAGGGAGCTTAGCTTCCTAAACAGATTTCTTCTCAAAAATCATGTTGAATCAATGTACAATTTGAAAATTAAAATCCTTACCCGAATGATCTGCCATAGAAGACCAAGTACGAGATGTGGTCTGCCTTTACTCAGATCATCACCATCGATATTAACGATATTACAACCGATAGCTTGTGCTGACATAAGTGCCAATGTCAAATTCTCCAATTTAGTATATGTGTTCAAATGTTTTTTATTAATGGCTCTTTCATCGATGGTATCCGGTACTGCCAAATTGATCAATTTACTGAAATAGTACTCAAATTAATGTTTCAATCCAATTCAGTTACTAAGACCAACTACTAAGTCTGCATTTTAAGTAACTAGAAAAAACATGGGTTGTACAAGTAAGTTGTATCATCTTCGTCTTTCCTACTTATTTTAAATGCAGACTGAATGGAAGAATTTGGTGAAATACATAAAGGGATAATACCATATAATAAGTCCGTCTTGCACTTTATTATAAAGGTCTCCACCATCAGTTTTTACAGGTACCAAATTTTTCAAATCCGAATCATTACACAAATTGCTGTTGATCCAGTTTGAGAAAGCTACTTCCTCCTATAACAAAATGTACGTTTTCACGATATTTTTCGTTAACTTTTGGTATTTAAAAAATAAATTAAAATAAGAAATTCCGACAGAAATTTAAACAATTAAGTGGATTTGTTTTAGAAGTATAAACCTCGACTCGAATGGTGTGTACGATTTCTTCGTTACTTTGTTCTGACAATCCCTTTACTGTATAGGCACCAGTCACTGAACCAATTCGCTGTTTCCATTCATTCACTTCCTGATCTCTTTCGCTACGTAGTTCAATAAACAAATTTTGAAAATCATCAAATGCCAAGTCCTTCGCGCTTCCATAACGTTTCATTAATTCCCGAAACTAGAAAGAAAACATTCTATGTAAGATGGCGGTTTGCTTCACTCACTGAATTTAATTTAATGATAAAATAACAAATTTACTTGAAAACCAGGAAGGTCAATGCCTGCAATTTTGAGTGCTTCCTGAACATCTGCCACTGGTATTGTGCCACAACCACTTTCGTCAACCTAAATAAAAGTAACGAATGAAACGATCACCATATTTCAGACCGACCCATTTTAATCATTCAATAAAACTTTAGTTAAGAGAGATTACAATTTTGATATACAAACCAATTATTATAGATAGCAAAATCCAAAAAATAAATTAAAGAACTAACTGTCGAAAATCTTCCAGCAAGATCAACGATCTGCTCTCTCGTCAACATTGACACCGGAGGTTCGCACCGATGACGTATTCTGAAATCTCAGTTACAATTCCAAAATCGCCGTTGACAAAACCCCTTCCAAGTTCGCATGAGCGACCGCAAAATCTTAAATTTGCTCTGGTCTTGAGAAATTTCAACCCTCCTCCGAATAAATCTTTCACACTTACCATCCATAACTGTCCGAATACTCTTTCAACAACCTGCCTTTCATAATTCTTACCAGTCCTTTTCACTTTTTCAACCATTACGATTTATTTCCTTCTTAAACTTTTTTGCTGTTATAACTAAATGCTCCTTTCAATGTTTTTAACATCTAATAGTAGTGACTTCTCAAACTTTCTCAATCCCCGCCATTTTACCCATTTTTAGCTTTTGATTTGAATCCAACCCTCCATGAGATATCGTTGTGACCTTTCTCGTTGCATACTACCATGTGTGAAATGTTTTCTTGGGCACGTTATGTCGCTTTTAGTTGTAACGTAGAACGGTGTGACATGCTGTTAACAAATCAGTCAATGGGTGATGTGTGGAACTGTGCGGATCTCGTCAGACGTATTTCACGCAGGCAGTCATTCAAAGTAAAGTCACATCAGCAAGTTAACATTCAACCCTTCTTCGAAATGAAGTGGTAAAGCATTTAGGTTGAATGCTGACTTGCTGTTGACATACTGGGGACCACCTACACTCACTCCAAAACTGTGTTTTGTGTCATGAAATGTAAGTATCTGTATCTTACATGGGATTTGGAGTGTTGAGGTTTTTAAAGGCGGAAAGTGGATGGTGGAAAACATTGTGGAACAGAACAACGTAGAGTATGATGAGTTCTATAGGTTAATAAAGTGGAAATTGTGATTATAAATGAGTATGATAATGTGGAAATAACGCACCAAACTTCTGTTATAGTGACTTCGTTTGTAAACTTGCACATCCTTACGGATGTCAAATCAAAGTTTGACACCACAATGCTTTTATTTAGATTAGGAAATCCCACCCTTTCTTCTTTCGCCAAAATGTTGCCTTTGTGAATAGGATTTCATTTGTTTTGTTATAATGTTTTTACGCAAAGTTCAACGTTGGACGGAGGAAAAAGAGTGCTTTTTAACAGCCGGAAATAATCAGCTATGATGTATCAGTCTTATTTCTGAAAGTTCAAGTAGAAATATTGAATCTCATACTAAATGCTTATTTAGTACATATATCTACTGACGAAGCTAGATTTGGAAGCGGGAGTTTCTTGTGAGTCCGGAGAAAAATAGTGTTTCATATGAGGTGGTACACTGAAAGCCATCAGTTTTGTTTAAAAAGTTCATTAGTTTTGTTTAAAAAAAAAGGAATTCAGTTGCTTCTGCATGATAATTTCGTTTCAAGGAAGGAGGATTCTCCGTATTAATATGGATAATTTGAATATAGTTTGTTATCTGCATGAAAATGGTCTAGAAAGCGGTGTCAAAGTCTAGTTTAATCACATGGATCGTCCTGAATACAACAAGAACCGACGCTTGCAATGAACAATTGCCTTAAAGACCGAATGACAATTGGTATGAGCGGCAACTTACAGCACTTTCGAGAACAAATGAACGTGCCTATGAGTCATCGTATAGGCAACCAAATTAAGGCAGGTTTTCGGCTGCAGTATGTAATCTATAATTCGGCCGCATTCAGTTATACTAACGGCGGTAATGCTATGTTGTGGGCTTCTGGAAGAGGTTTATAACATTGCTGAGTCATTCTGCTTAATTCCTCTCTCTGCTAGCAATCTTAGACTATCAGCAATCTCCAGTTCTTCATGAGAGCTCTTTTTATGGAAGAAAATACAATCAAGTCCGGAAAACTATGGAAATAAAATCGAAATGAGGGGTACGATCTGACACCGTTTAGAGGTTTTATTTATGAAGGATCAGTAGCACAGGCCATCACCACAAAGCCGCAAGACAAATATACACGATAGTCAATCTTGCGTTTTAAAATCTGTGGATTTTAATAAAGAGTAAATATTAGGAATATGATACTCTTCAAAAACAATAAATTGACATTATTCGGATAAAATCATTATCCCACAGTTGTTAAGTAAGATATTCTCCAAATCCAATAATGAAATTTATCATACTCGTTATTTTCAATTAAGCTCCAGTATTTGAAGTAAAATGTAACAGTTCAACAAACACGCAGATATTTTTCTCTAACAATTTTAAGCTACCGCATGTTTTTAGATGTCCTTATCATGATTTGGTTTAATGGTATTTGAAGCTATTTCAACCGGCATAATTTGTTTTATTTGTCTTAAGTGATACAGCCAAGGCTTTTTTTCCTGTCCAAATTGGAAAGGGAACTGTTTTTTTCAGGAAGCAAACTTTTAAGGCAATCAATGAAAAAAAGCCATTTCGCCATACCTTTTATTTGTGGTTCGCAGCCCACGGAATAATGCAGAAATTTGGAGAGAAAGAGATGAGTGGAGTACTACCGGCATGAAGTAAACTGTTAACACTGAATTAATTTTTGAACAATCCAATATATATGATACGACAATATTCAAAACGGAAATTTTAGTTAAACTACAGACATAAGATCGATTTCCATTCTTGGATATGTAAATGTTGGAGAAAAGTGAACATAATGTTTTCTGAATGTGAAATAATTTTTGTGAACAAATGACAACTTACATCTAATAGTGGTCAGTTTTTATTTTTAGAAAGAAATGTAAAGTAGCTTAAAATGTTTGAACTCTTCAAAATCCGACTTAGGTGTAGCTAATAAATTTACGATATGATCTTCGAAACAAACACTGCTACGGTCAAGCCAATCATTTAATTTACATTTTTACACGAGCTCTATGGTACCACTACCTGCTAGTTTTTCTTAGTTTAGTACATCTAAAAAACTTGAATATTTATAAAATTTCCACAGGAATATATGGATGGTTGCTGCGATGTTGGCTACATTTAAACACCGTAGACTACCGAAATGTCTTTCAGATTATCATACCTATTCCCCACCATCAATGCATGTGAAAAAAGCAAGCTAAATGCAAAAATGACAGCTTTCATTGTTACCAGCGCAGAGACCGCCCATTTATTGTAAACTGCTACTTTTAGCTTCACTTCCTTTCATGATTTCAATTGTCATACATTTAAGAAATAAATGCATCAGAGGAATGCCGACTTGGTAGTGTCAGAAATGTCAATATGATAAAAAGGAAATTTCACAACCTTTCATAAGTTGTAAATGTATCTTAAATAAGATGGCTTGATAAATTACCACAAATGTTGCTGAGATAACGTGTTTGAATAATTAGCTGTATAGCTGCTCCTACTAATTTGAAATGTCTGAGTTATGTATTTTAGACAAATTAGCTAATTAAGAT
>UPTC01000782.1:9172-26680 GCA_900537255.1 Acanthocheilonema viteae | reverse complement strand
TGTTTAGAAGAAATTTACAAATATTACCTTGGCTTATGACTTCTAATACCAAGATAATTTATTCGAAAACGAGATTTTACCTGAAAAACAATTTAAAACATACCAAATTGTACTGCGTTGTTTTTTGCATGTATTTTTATTTAAGTTCATGAAACGTCGCACTACGTATCGCGATCGACTCAAAATCCTTCGTTCTAAAAGTTAACACTTTGTTATGCAAATTATATCAATTATTCCACAACAACTAAAAAAAATAGCCTTACATGTAGTTCACATTTACATTGTTTTCATTTGCAATTCCGCTTACCATGTGTGGGATATGGCAGATCGATACCCACATGAACCGTGGATGTTACGTAACGAAAGAGAATACCAATTTCCAGATCACTCAAAAGACCAGAGTTTGCTGAAAACAATAAAAAATTCATTTGTCTCAAGATGAACTTAAAAATTTCAGCGCGAATTTAATCTGCTAATAGAAAATGATTCCAGAATGCGGATGACAGAAATCTTCATAACACGAAATTTAGATCCATGTTTTTATTCGTTTCATTATTTCTCATAACAACTCACTCATTTCTTCACCCTCCTATTATAGGACTCAAAATTATGTATTTTCTTACCTGCTTCACCCAGTTCTTCAACAGTCATTGTCGGAAATCGCACATCATTGAGAACATCGTCAACAACGAGGCGTTTGTTTTCTGATGTTTCATCAATTCCACGACGTTTACATTCCTGAAATCAATGATTTTAGTTTTTTTTTTTTTCAAAACTCTTCAAGGTGTTTTATCTGCAATAAATTTTCACTGTTAAAAATAAAAACAAAAATTAAAATATACCGCTGTTGCCCAATTACACACTGCTCTAAAAACTGACAATTCCCCCGACGGTGAGAGCTCTGAACGTTTAACCAATTTTTTCAAGGTGTCAATACTGATATTGGCAAGTGCTGAAAATACGAACAATTATTCAATTATTCTAAACGATATGAGAAGCGGAGATAAAGAAGGAGAAGAGAAAAGTGAATGGTACTATTTCTTCATGCAACAAGTTGCGTAAAACGTAATCACTTTTGATTTTGATATAGTAGAATCAAACTTAATAGACCTCAATTATGATTTGATTTTGACTTTAACTGAAGTTATAAATAACGTTTAATAATATAATTTAAAATCATTATAACAACATCCTCATAGGAGATCTATGAAGCATTTTAAAACGCTTACAGTCCGATGAAAGCGCTTCGTCGCTTCGTTCATCGATAACTTGATGACATCGTTCCAGCAGTTCTTCAGAACCAAAATTAACCGCTTGTTCCAAAAGTGCGACTGCTAACGACGGTGTCAATTCACCGAGCAGTTCAACACAATGTTTTTCTAATGCTGCTATTTCGAATTTTTTTGCTATAATATGGCACTTTCATTTCAATTCACCCAATAAAACTAAAAAAGATAGCAACAAATTTATAGCTAAAGTAAAAAATGAATCTCACAAATACTTACCAGCATAAAGTGTGTTAAGCACAGCTGATTCTGCAATTTTAATCGCAGTTTCGTCGAAATCCGAATAAATATAATCAATAATTGTTTGAAACGCAACTGGATCAACATCAGAGAAGTATATTGTAACTACCGGACAGTTCAAATCTGCTACAGAAAAACTTAAAAACATTATTCGAAAATCAAAATCTATGGAGTGAACGAATATAAACTACTTTCACATCACGAGTTGAATACTAAATAAAAATTATCATGAATATCATTAAGTAAAATGTAGCATCACGTTACAGATCTCAATATTTATTGCAATGTTTGCAGTGCGAAGCAAACGATTGGAATGAATTTTAGTTTTTACATTATCACTGAGATCTGAACAGGATAAAATGAGAGTGTATGAATGTTGAAAAAAATATTAGTGCTTAAAATTATTCTGCTTATGCTTACGTCCTTTCCGTTTCTTAATCATTGGTGACGAAGATTCAGCTTCACTGAAAAGCATTCTCTCAAGTATTTTTGACCCTGCAGCCATCACAATACGATGCACTTCGAAATGCTGCAATAAAGTACAAGAATAACGAAAGGCAAGAAAAATATAAACTGTAAATCAGGAGACGATATGAATACTGTCAAAAAAGTTAAACAGCATTTAAGTAGAAGTGAATCACAACTTTCCAGCAAATGAACTTTTAAAAATGTTGGTAAAACATTCATTGGCTATTAATGCAGTGTAAGAAAAGATGTTTATAATCATTGGAAATTGCTCGAGAGAATGAAAGTGTGAAAGAAAATTTTACCTTACTTCATTCATAACAAATTTCATCTTTGATATTTTTTACAGATTGAGATAATAATCTCAGTTCAAAAAATTTTATTCATTGTCATTTTTTGCAAACATATTACCGATGAAATGAACCACAGAAATTCATTAATTTTAAAATCATCAAGAACTGTTACAATAAATACGCACACTCATTTATAAAAGGAAATTAAGTGGATATAACTAAGTTTATCAGTACTAATGCACTAAAATATAAAGTCGAAGATATTACTTACTGCAGTATTTGATGTTGCACCAATCACAAAATCAACATCAAAACCAACGCCATTGGCTTTGAGAGAGGTAACACGTTCTGCTAAGCTCGGTTCTTTTTTATTCACCTCTTTGATAACTTCAATTTCCATTTTTTTCGATGGCTCTTCAGGTGGCGGCATATCATAAGCAGACAATGGACGATTTGTTGGAGGCGGTGGAATTGGCAGTTGCTGAAGAGAATCTGCCCCTGGCGTGGAAGCAGCCGCCTGAGAAACCTCAAATAATTTATAAACTCCGTTATTTTCTTACAAGGAAAATTAAGATCATATTTCGTAAATTATTTTTCTGGATATTTTTCCAACAGGACAACTAATGATCATTCTTACATCCATTAATTAAATTGCATAATGATAATCTAAGTAGTGACAAAGAAATGTTGCCCATCATCTGGGAATGAATTTTGAGAGTAATCATAAACATCAAAACGATTAATTATTCAAGATACCATTTGAGTCACTGTCGTATTTCCAGCAGTCACATATGAACTGCTATTCAGGTAAGTTCTACTTACTCCAGGTGATCCCGACATAGAGGGTACTGCTCGATGAGTCGGTGGTCCAACTGCACGATTATACGCTTGATTTCCGTTCGATGCAATTCCTACAGTTGATGGTGGCGGTTGTGAGTATGGTCGAGGTTGTTTTGGTCTTAATGATCTGAAACCAAAAACGAAGCATGTGCAAAATAAGTCAAAAACTTTCATCTTCTTTATTAGTCGGTTTTTCTGCATGGTTATGCTTAAATAATGGTAGAATACAAAGCAATAATGAGAAATCAAACTAAGCACTCTAGGTAAAGATATACTATATTATTTGTCGAGATTACAAATTATTGATTAATTGATTATTATCTTAGAGTAGTACACCTTTAACAATGTATAGCAACTATCCATTTTGCTCGCTCATATTATCCTCGAATTACATTGCTTATTCTGGAACTACTAATTCAATATACCAAAATACGAATGGTCACGTAACTTACCCATCGAATCCCATTTCTTAGTTGAAATTGTTCAAGTAACGAATCACCTCACCACTATTCTAAAAATTATTTCATCAGAATCATTAAGCAATGGCTATGGCGGCTTACTTTCAAAAGTACAAATTTCGAAATAATCCATCATTATGAATTCTGTAGCCGTAATTATGAATCCTACAATTATCTACAGTTATGAATTCCGTAATTATAAAAAAAAAGTACAAATTATAAACAGATATGATTGATTTGCCTACAATGACCGTTGGAAATACATACAATATAGACTAAGGAATGGTCAGTAAAGACCAGCTCAAAAAAGGTCAAAACCCCCACGCCCACAACAAACCCATCCAAATGTAAATCATGTTGGTCCAATGTCCCCGCATGAACCTCACGATCAATAAAAGAGAAAGGGCCGAACCAAATCTTCCGGTATTTTACAGATGCCCTTCTCGAGATACAGAGTAAAAGGGTTTTTTTTTTTTGAAAATATCTTAACCTTTTCACCTTATCTGGTATGTGGGTCAGAAACCTGAACTCAGAACCTGAACTCTAACTGAATGGGATATCTTGCAAAGAGTACAGTTGCTATCACTGACACCTTTAAGTGCTAATAAATAAATGCAAGTACGAAAATTTTTCGTATTGTAAAAATTTGCATGAAAAATTTTTTCCTCATATTAACATTTTTTATAAAATTGAAACATTAAATCTGCTACAATTAAGTCTACAAGTAATTAAGCAATGAATAATATGGCTTTCTTTGCAATGATTGCTTAAGAAACGATTGGTAAACAGTTATCATAAGAAATTACTGTACAACTGTACAGTAATTTCTTATGATTTATATCAGTTTAATACCCGTATAATATCTGACATTTGTCTGGGGTCAAGTTTTCAAATAACTGCTTTACTTTTAGTTTCCAAATTCATCGCTAGATTTCGAAATTATAAAAATTTCCAATGTTGTAACGAAGGGCTGTTAATTTTCAATATATTATTACTGCAGGAATTTGAAATTGTTGTTAATTGCATCGATTGGCATTTACGAGTGATACGAAAAACAGAAGAAACAGTATTCAAGCAGAGTAATATCGTCATTTATTCAGATGAGATCATTTATTTGTTATCTCATTTTTCCCTGTTTTGTTTTAGTTTTTTTAATGCACTCAGGTAATTATTAGCATTTTCCAAAAAATAGTTTTTCAGATTTCATAAAGAACAGTAAAGATTTCTGGAAGATAGAATTCAAAACTGGTGAGTGTAACATTAACAGTGATATCATTCTGTCTATTATCTATAACAAAATTCTTCTAGGAATACCTTGTAATTTGTAATTTGGACAGAAAAGTTATTTTGAAATAATCAACTGTTTAGGATTTCAAAAGGTATGCCTATTCTGTACTGATCTTTTTTTTTTCAATCGTTTTTAGGATAACGAATTAAAGTCAAGAAAGAAACATAAACCGACAAAAGTATCTTCCCAATACATCAGAAAAAACAGATTAAAACAGAGGTGTAAGCAGAATATCGATGGCTGTTCATAAATAGTGAGTATACAATAATGCTTGTATACTTCATATGCAAACTGATGGAGTATACAAGCATTAGCAAGCTGATGGAGTATACAAGCATTATTTGCTTGTTGTCACCAGACGTTTATGGGTGAACCTCCAATCAGCTATGGTTTGGATGCTGTTCATCGCCTGCATTCTTTCAATTTCCATTGAAAATCAGCAAAGTAAGTTATAATTTAAGTAAAAGATATAATTACAGGATATCTAATTATAATTTAAGTAAAAGATATAATTACAGGATATCTAATTAAAGTATGAAGTTTTCACTTGCAATGCATCCCATATTTTCTTTATATAACTGAGTATATCATTCATATTAGTTTAGGATGTTATAGAATATATCAAAGTGTATGATAGATTGTGATATTTGAACAAATACCTTCAAAAACAATCTTTTATGTTATAAAATTTTTACATTAGTAAAATAGAACTAAATTATTCAAAGTTATGATTTATCTAATTCTTTTTATTTTTATATACAATACTGTATTATGTTTTCACTTTCATTATCACTTATTACCACTACCACATCATGGTACGATATGTCTTCTTCATCGAGTATTTGGAAATGATAAAATTAAATATAAAAAATATAAAAAACTTCTAAATTGTTTATAAGCTTTCTTTTTCATAATAGTAGCCGTTTTATGCGCCTGTGTGGATCGAGCACCGCCAAATAAACCATCTTCTTGTCCACAACTTGCGCATCTATGTAATAACTCGTTGTATTATGAAGTAATGGCATTGCAATGTCCGAAAACTTGTCATCATTGTTTGGAAAATGCCACTCCCAGTAAGCACTTCTACATCTTACATTTTTAAATCAAAAAATCAAACTACAGCACTTTGAAATTTAATTTTTTAAGTTGAAATATTATTATCATCATTACGACTTGATCAAAAATTTAATTTTACATGTAAAAATTTTAGGTATATGCCAGGATAAAGCACCACCCAATGCACCGTCCCAATGTCCCGACTTTGTTTCTCTGTGCAATGATCCATTGTATCGGGATCTGTTAATTCAAGAATGCCCAAAGACTTGCTCTCGTTGCTGAACAGTATGCTTTAGCAATAACAACATATATAGAAAACCGTTTTTTTTTTAATTACAGAACTGCTCTTGCTTAACTTTTGATCATTAAAAACGTAATTATTGATGGCATTATCATATCATTTCAGTACGCTTTGGACATAGGACTTCAAATGATTAAGTAAAACATAATATTATAAACAAATCAGTTATTTTTTGTCGAACTCTTGTAGTTTTTTGCTCTCCTGAAGAATTAGTGATAACATTATCCCAATGTTGCAATAGACAGCACAACTGAACGATAAATAAAGTTGTAAAATTTCGAAAGTTATGCAGTGAAATGAAGTTTGTGTGCCACTAAAATTCAAAAGAGATAACAAAACCGCATTACGCTCAATGTTTGTATGTTTGGCAAGTAGAAGGCTTTTCCCGAAATTTTATTTGATTGCTTAATTCCTCCATATCAGCTTAGAATATCCTGTGACAACTTTTACATTTCATACGCTTTTTTAACTTAAAATTTTTGAATTTCATAAATTTGCATAGATCAATCAATGTTGTGAATGTGTTTTGGATTGGGTTGATTTGAGATTGGTTTAATTTGAATTGATTGGATCTAGCTTGATTTGACCTCAAGTACGGTAACTAATTGGATTGTTCGGTGCAAAGATTATTTTTAGTGGAATTTCGAGCTTGTTCTCGGCAATAAAAGCCAGGAAAAAGTTTGTCATAGTCCAAACTTCAGTATTCATTGATGATGAAAGGTTAGGAAAAACAATTCGTTGTATTATGATCTGATGACTGAATTAATATATATTTTCTTTAAAGAACCATAAATCCAAAATCAATACAATAGTTTTTTGAATGAAAAATATAGGATTTTAAGTCTCTTCCCAACTTTTTATCAACAAATGAAATTTAATCTAAGTAATATGCATTGAATTTTGTTTCATAGCACTTACAGCAGACCACTAAAATATTATTCCATTCTGCCTCTGTTAGCAATTACACTGTTTATCAATAAAGAAATTGCTTTGAAATCATCAGATTATGAAATAAAAGTGAAATTAGCATACAAACTTTTGATTAGAAGATTTTAGAAATAAAATAGAAATAACGAATTGGTTTTTTTTTTCTTTGAAGGAAATTTGACAAACACGGTTAAATTATTACAGAATGCATTTAAATTGTTTTGAATTAATTTCTTGATGCAAAAATTTGTTATAGAGATTGTAATTTTTTAGAGATTATAATTTCAATGTGTTCTGTTCGCCCGATTATCACTGCAACAATGTAAATAAGTATATCACAAAAATTAGCGCTTATCATTAATTTTCAATTTTTTAATATCCATATATGGTATGCCGAAAATTCGAGATAAAATAGTGAGAATTTAATAACTTACTCCTAGAAATCTATAACGGTTTTTTTCCCCCAAATAACTTATTTCTTGACCTTTTGCAAGTTACCGCTTCAAAAATGACATACAAAACAAGGTTAAAGATCATGACGATTCTTGTTTGCGGGATCCAACCAATTGCAATTGAATAATAAACAAAAAGACATTTTTATCCGAATTTTTTCCAAACTTATTGTTTTCATATTGATTACTTTGCTCAGAAATCGTATGAGTTTTGATGAGAATCTGAATTTTCAAATTTTATACAAATATTTAAAATTATTACATATTAATTTCTCTCTTACAAATTACATTTACGAAGAATGCCTTCAAGAAATTATTCGATCAATTTGACTTATGAAACCTCATTTGTTACCAAAATCATTACCTTTCTAAGGCAATTGATTATCATTGATCACTTCTAGAATTCAAAGAGTAAGCAATCTATTCTCTTTTAAAATATAAATTTAATAGTAGAAAAAAAAAACAAAACAAAACATCATGCAGTTTATTGCTGAAATGTTCAATTCATTAACTATTACAATTGAATAGAATGAATTTGATGAATGCTCGATGTTATCATGCATTATCAGTACCATTGATAAGTGATAAGCAGTACTGAATTAATAGCACATTTGCTCTTTTCGTACCACACTAACAGAATAGCATTCAATAAAACTATCCACACATGAAGTACGAAAAAAAAAAGCTTAGAATGAAGAAATATTAACAAATATACTTAAGTTAAACTGGTACGTTGTTATGACTTTGAGAACAACATAAAAATATCCGGCGTCTACGTAATTTACAGTATATACTATTTATACCGTACACGCTTTATTTTTGTCTTTACATTGCTCTATAAAGATAGCCGTGATAAGCATTTCTTAATAATAACGTGACATAATGACGTAGAAATTAATAGATGAATGGGATTCCTTTTCGAGATAACTGCGGAATGAATATCTTTTTAAGCAATGATCATTTCTCTACTTTACTTTTTACAGCTTTTAAGGATTATTTGAGGTACGCTTATAAAAATTATTATCAATTAAAGATTCAATAGGTCGAATTGATGGTTGTCGTAATCGTATCTCAATTGTTGGTGCCAACAACGATACAAGATATGCTTGCGTTCGACTGAAAATGAAAGAAAATATCTGAGGTAAAAGTAAAACAAAAACTAACAATTGATTCAATCATTAAATCTAGAAAAAAATTTCGAGAAATTTTAAACAATTTTCGAGTAAGTATTTGTTTCAAAAATTTCAATTAAAAATTAAATGTTTAAATCAGTTTTATTTTTTATTTTTTTGTTTAAACATTTTAGTTGACAAAATATTTCCCAAAATATCACTAACTGATATAACTAAAAACTTTAAACATTTATTGAACTACATTAAAGCAAGATTACAAATTATACATTTTAAAATTTAAGCTTGAATGTTGAAATTTTTACATACCCGCTAGCTAGCATAACATTGCCGGATGATCGAGAAAATCCCAATTCCTCCTCGTCAATATTCCTCATTAAATGCTGACAGCGATCCTCGGTGGAACTCAATGATGATGACAATTCCACTGATGATCGATGTCGACATTCAGTGCTATTACGTGAAGGACAATTGATCGCATTATTGTCCATGTAGAAATTAACGTGTAACACGCCAATTGGATAAAATGAACGCTTCGATATACCAAATAATGTATTAGTATTGAGGCCATAAGATCGTAGCTATAATATATCAAATTTAATTTGCAATCAATTTACATATAATTGAAATTAAACAAATTAAACTGAATACTAAACTTTTTTGGCAAAAATCTAATATTTCATATCTAAAAATTAACACATGAAAACAGTTTTCTCTCTGAGAAAACGAACATTAAAATATTTTGCTAAAATTTGTAAAAGAAAAAAATGCAATTTGAAAAAAAAATCAAAGCTTAAAAGCGCTATGAGTAAATTGAAAAAGAAATATGAATTTAGAAAAAGAATCAATTAAAAGTGATTCATGCAAGATCAATATTTTGGATCAATAACGGCCGTGAAACATGAAAAATTTTTTCTAACGATTAAATCAACAATATCAAACAGTTTTTGTCAAATAAGAGCCATTTTTATGTGTTAATAAGTAAGTTTTATTACAAATTAACGAAAAAAAAAACATGATAATTTATCGCAAGCATTTTATCTGTATCGATTCATTGAAAAGCTCAGTGAAATTTTAGAAATTCAAAAAAAAAAAAACAAAAGCAAATTCATTCAAATATAAAAATAAATTTATATTCATGAACAAACCTTCAAATTTACTTTACCATCAGTAATTAAATGTGAATAAAAAGCATCCGTTTCACCGATCACATCACCGTTTGCAGCGTTTCGAAGCGTAAAATAAATGATCCTAAACGTTATTATTTGTCTTCCATTTTGACAAACGATAATTTAATCATTCATTCATTCATTTTTGTAATACAATAATTCAAATAAAAGAATTATTATTTGATATGAATCTGATGGATATTTTTAGATGAATAAATGTGAAATCAATGCTTTTCACATCATTTCAGGGTTCAATGAAACAGGTCAAACAATAATTCTAAGAACAAAAAATGCAAACAAACATGCATATTATCATATAATTAATCATTATCTATTTGAAATGAATACAAGTAAGTTATAAAATAACGAGATTGCTAACCTATCCTCAATTCCATTCAGCAATCTTTCGCAGGAAATAACAATTTCCGGAAATTTATGCAAACTTGTTGGGGTGATTTCGATCGTTTTTGGAGATCGATAAACAATAATGTTGTCTTCTTTTAAACTCTTCCTAAAATTTATAAAATCATAGAGGGAGCTTAGTTAGGCTTAGTTTCAAGTCTAAAAAAAAGCAATTTAATAGAATGGAAAACTGTAAACTAAATGATTTTAAAAAGAAAAAAAAGTTTGTTCCAGTTATTTTACAAAATTTTTTCTATTTTTTTATTTTTAAATTAATGAGAAAGAAAATTAGAAAAGACAAGCAGAGAATATTTTTTGAATAGGAGCAGAGTTTCTTTTTTTTTTCCTCAAAAGTAATTTCTAAATTGTGGGTTAGAGAAAAAATAAAAATAACTTTATCAGGTTAAAAATAGCACATTAATTCAAAAGAGTTACTAGCATTCATAAAAATTAAATCTCCACTTCATTAATCAATTATAATTGAAAATTAAATTAATATACCACAAAATATTCACCTATGAATAGTGAGGTAAATTTCTAAGTCAGTATATTTCATTTTACCCCGTTTTTCCAACTGTGAAACAGAAATTTCCATACGGATTTGCTTTTCAGAAAAAGCGCGATCAATTGATATACGTTCCGATATCACTAAATAAATTTTCAAAGAAAAAAAAAATGAACTGAAAATAACAATTCGAAGTGATAAAATTATTAATTCAAATGAAAGCATTCAGAAAGAAAATAAACGAATAAATGTTGAAAAAGCAAATTTGAAAAAAAAAAAAACAAATAAATGAAAAAACTATAAACAAGTGGAGATAATTTAAAAATAATTAATGAAAGTGGAAATACCTGTAAATCTACCAGATGATCCTTCTCGAAACATTTCATCTTCCATCTCCGATAATCGTCCCCGATGTATCATAGCGTTCAATTCACACTCCAAAGAATCAACAAAATTCCATAATAAAAATTCATTAGAGCTACGGAAACGTACAATTGTGTCGGAATTTCGCCCTGAATCTGAACCAATCGATGATGACATTAATTTATCAGCACAGAATCTGCAAAAAAAAAAAAAAAACAATAATCATTGTTGAAGAATATAATTAACCTTTTCATCTCATTAGATAAAAATAAAATTCACAAAATAATTTACTAACTATTATTGATTATTACGGGGAAAGAATTTATTACTAAGTCAAACTGTAATTTGAAGTATGATATAATTTGTGCTGCTAAGTTTATTCGAATTTCTTATTTTATCTAAATTCAATTCATTTCAATTTAAATTTGATTTATTTGCAAGCAAGCACTCTATGTTAACTAATTTTTTTGATATTAAAGGAAAAGATATTAATACAGAATTGGAATTTTTCTCCTCTCTCAATCATACATTAACTTTTTTGAAGGAAAAAAATGGAAAGAAAACTTTTAATTGTCTAGAAAAATGATTATCGTTGTATTGCAGTAATAAAAGGAATTGGAAATGAAAAATTTACAACACGAAATAAAAAAGAATATATGAATTTGAATTCAAGTTCTCCCTTTTCTATATTATAATTCACTATGACTTAAAAAAAGCAAAATTTTAAAAAACAAAAAACATTAATCAAAAAAAAAAACATGAATAAAATAAAGCACAACGATTCATTTCATATCACCTCGAACATTTAAAAAAAGAAAAAAAAATTTAAACGACTCGACAAACGACCATAGCCGTCTCTTTCTCCCTCTTCTCTTTCTATCTATCCATACTTTTTAATATGCAAAAATTTATGCATAAAATTTATCAATGAGATTTCAAGCCCATATTTGTTATTTATCAAGGATCGATTAAAAATTAAAAGTGCGACATTACCGCAAATTCTTTATTGACTGTACTTTGTTTACAAAACTAAAATTATTCGCTTTACTTTTAATTGTTTCAATCTTAATTCCTCTTTTTTCTTATTTAATTCTCATAATTTATAAGTTACAAACCACTTGAACATCTTACAACAAACATTTTCAAATTTTTCATATCATTTCTATCAAATATTTAATTTCACTGGCCATGTGGAAAATTGCAAAGCTTGAAAAAGTCAAGATAGTTGTTATAAATGATATCAAAGAGTGGAGAAGTGAGTAAATATTAGGAATAAAATTGGCACAGCAACATTCGCCAATATTTCAATACGCTTTAAAAGTATCATTTCAAAAGTTTTGTGATATGCTATTTAAAATTTAGTACAATTTCAAAAGTTTTCTGATAAGTTAAGATATTATAATTTACTTGTTTTAAATTCTAAATTTGATTCATTCATGGAAATGAAATGAAGTTTTAATTAATTTCATTCAGAAATATTTTTCTCATCATTTTCTCTATTTTCCAAAATTTGAATTTTTTCATATTTTTGAAATGAAAACTTTTTAGTGCTGCAAAATTGTAACAGAAAGAAGCATTGCTCGATGATTTCAACATCTACATTTAATAGGCACTAATTAATTACTCCACTTAATCAAACTTTAAGAAAATAGGAGGAAAATGATAGGAAACAATTATTGATTATCCCATAGCAATTTCATTTTATTTCTATCAATATATCAAATTAGAATCGATATCTAAAAATAATCAAGCATAACAACTAATCACATCTAACAATTCAAATTCTAAAATTAATTCCATTTTGCTAAATGTTACATCATCTTTTCTTTTTCAAACAAAAATTTTATGAATTAAAAGAAAAAAAAAAAAGGAAGGCTTACAGTTCAAAACGAATAGTGATATCATCATCGTAATTGTAAAGGATTGATACCGGCTTAACGAATTCAATCAGTTCACCTCGTTGACCAACCGTTGGAACACTTTCTGTATTTCCAGTTTGCGAACTGCTAGAAGCTCGGTCATTACCGCTCAAACATCCCTTTATCGCTGTCCATTTACAACAATATAGTTTATTAAATGTTTGCTGAAATGATCAAATTCACCACCGATGAATCAACAGCTCACACGAGAAAAATTTTATAATATTTTTAAATAGCTCTATCTAATTTTCCTATAAAAGAATATCAATTAATTACCTTAAAATAACTTTCATGAAATTGATAGGAAATATGAAGACTGTATTCATTGATTGCATTCATACCACCACCACCACTACCAATACCACTGTCACCACAAAAATTATCCATTTGTAACCATCGTTTCATTTTTCAAATTTTTAAAAATATAAGCTTAAAAAAAAATTGCGGTAAAAAAAAAAGGACAAATTCATATATGTTCAAATGATAGAATGATATTTTTTATCAACATTTATACACATATGGTGAACACATTTTTATTATGATTATAAAGAGATGAAATTTTTTTAAATTTCTGCTCCAATTTTTTTCTCTCTTTTCCTCCTCTTTTTCCTCTATTAGAAAAAAAAAAATGCTATTTAATTAGAATAAATTTATGAATTCAATTCGTTTACCAATCGAAATAAATTTTTTTTCCTTTTTTTTTTTTAAAAAAAAACCTCACATAAACATATAAAGAGAAGGGAAGAAAAAAAAAAACAATTTTTCACATATACTTTCGTTACATTTGTTTGTACGAATGATTTGTTTTTATTTCTTTCTAATTTTGTTTTTTTTTTTTGACTTATGAGAAAATTTTATTTGAATTTTTTAAATCTGCGTTCAGATTGAAAATAATGCTAATTGCATTTGGATCATATTTATTCTTATTTAACTTAATAGTTTATTCGTTTTTTCTTTTCACTCAAAGAAATCATTTTAAAATTAAGATGGATACGATGAAATTTTACATATGCAATAATTTTTTTTCTTACGCAATGAAATTTTGATCGTTTTAAAATATACGCTTAGATTCTATGCAATAGTTTTAGAGAGGGAAAAGGAGAGGGAAAGAGAGAGAGAGAGAGAGAGAGAGAGAGAGAGAGAGAGAGAGAGAGAGAGAGAGAGAAAGAGAAAATTCAGATTTTAAATTGCTATCATCAATTTATTTATCTTTTCCATGATAAAACAATTAAAAACCATGATTTATTTATTAACAATCTTTAACTGTAACCACTTGAAATATTTTTGATTGAAGATTTAACTTAACAATAATTCAATTAAAGCAAAATAATTCCAACATAAAAATAATGCTCAAATTAATTAAAGACAAAATTATCACGGTGAAAAATTTTGCTTTCTTTTTTAATTGTTCATTGTTTGTAAAAAAAAAAAAATAGACAACACACAACAACGATTTAGTAAAATGTAATCAATTTTGTGAAGGCTTCTTTTTTTCTTTTTTAGGCAAAGGAAAAAAAAAAGACAACGAACTTTAAAGTGTTATAAAATGTTAATGAGACTTTTCAAATCCTTTTTACAATGAAGAAACCAGAAAAGGAGGACAAAATAAACGAGAAGAATAGTAAGAAAAATAAAATGGTCTCCGAAATTTCACAATTATAAATGTATAATTTTGTGTGTGTGTGTGTGTGTGAGAGAGAGAGAGAGAGAGAGAGAGAGAGAGAGAGAGAGAGAGAGAGAGAGAGAGGGAGAGAGTGAATAAATGATGAACTATGATTACACAATAATAAAAATGATAAATTGTTTATTTAGAATAGCTTGAAAATTTTAATTATGAAATAACATTCTACACTTCTCCATTAAGCAATTACATGAATAAATGATGAAATAATAAATTTCAAAGCATTGCTTTAATAAAAGTAAGGAATTAAAAAGGATGAGTGAAAATGGAGGAGTTAGAAGTGTGACAGAGAAAGGCATAGTCAGAAGCGAAAATGACCACAACGATGACAATGGACAATCAATGAAATAAATGGTCATTCATGAAATCCTTCACATTTGGCTATTTATATATTTTAAGAATTAACTGTACTGCAAATGAAATTTCATTCTTAAATGCCAAATTTTGAATTTAGAATTTTCCCTTGTGTTGTCGGGATTTTAATAATTGAATTAAAGGCGATAATTTTTGCGCGCACATAATCAGATTAAATAGTGAAGATTTAATTAAATAATTCATCTGGTTTTGAACAGACAACATTACGAAAGCTTAAAAATGCATCCTAAAAGTTTTAAATTCAAATATTTTGATAGAAAAAGCATTAAAAGAAATGCAAAAGTATTGCGAAGGCTAATTTACAAATTAATGAATTTGTTTGATTTTGCTTAATACGAATTAATTAAAAATAAAACTGCTATATAATTTTAATTTTATTTTTTCACCAAAAATGTGTTATCAAAAGGTGTCCTTCAATCTACATCACTTTTTTATCGTAAAGTAAATATCCGCCAAAACTTAATAACTGATAACAAAATTTATAAATCATCAAAAACACATGCCTTGCACTTTATTCATATTAACAAATTAGAACTGAAATTATTAAAAAATTGAATTTAAATCGAAAAATCAAACATATTAACATGAAGTAAATATGCGTCAAATATGATGATGTTAAAAATTTTATTTTATCTATTTCTTTCCATCAATTATGATATGATTGCATTTCTTTGAGAGAGCATTTTATAACTGCATATTCAAAATGGAATAATTAAGTTCGTATGAAATTCTGACATAAAACAATTAGAACAATCTTTTTTACACCTAAAATTAGCACATGATAAGCTTTAAAGTGTTTCACAGAAAATAATTGAAATTTTTCAAAATAAACAAAATTGCTAGTGATGTCCTATCCATCGTTGAATTTTCCACATATAACACTTTTCAACTACGTCTTTGTTTTCTGTCTCTCTCTCTCTCTCTCTTCCTCTCTCTCTCTCTTCCTCTCTCTCTCTCTCCTCATATATATAACATATCAATTTGACCCCCTAAATTACAATATATTCTATTTGAAACATAAAACGTATCAATGAAATTTAAATTCAAATAATACATTTCGCCAATATAAACTATTTAAAAATAACACATTAGATTGCTCACAAAATGCATATATTTATTATATATTGTAAAAAAATTTCATCAAACATTATTTTATTTTAATTTAAGACATTTAAAATTTTCAAACAATAATAACAGTATGCTTTTTCTATTTAAAAAGACAAATTAATTTAAATATGATTGAAATTTTAAAAATTCTCAAAATTTAAAATGAAAAAATGATGAAAATTCAAAATTGCAATGATAAACATTTGCAAAGAGGTTTGAATGAATTCTGACTAACAATGAATCATCAATCTGTCACAAAACCACTCATTGTATCATATGAATAAAAAAAAAAAAATTTATATGGTGATATATCGAGAATGAGAATGATTGAAAAAGTGTAATAGAAAATAAAATAGCCAATATCATTTAATTTTCTATGATACAATTCAAACATTCAAATACGTTACATTCGAGAAATATTTGTTCGTTAAAGAAACAAAAAGAAATAAAAATTTATTTTTAAAGAAAATTCAATATTTAATTTCAACACTTAATTGGTTATAGTATTAATTTAAAAAAGAATAAATTATTTTCGAAGATTGATAATTTTTGCCAGTTGACAGTGTGAAATAAAAGTTCTTTGAAAAGTACTCAAATTTGAATATCTTTATAATTATCTGTTGAAAACAAAAAAAAAAAAGGCTATTAAATTTTATGATGTATTCGTGACAAGAATTTTTTTCTGATCCTTTATACTATGGGAAAAATAGGTTTGAGGCATGAAAGAATTTTACATTTGCTAATTGATGATATTCTTGAAAATATATAAGCATAAATGCATTTTTTTTGCGTAAGCTGCACGTATTATTATTATTTTTTTTTGAGGATGAAATTATTTTCAAAGATTATTAACTTTTGTCAGTTGAGAGTATCTGTTTAAAATAATTACGATAATGTATTAATCTGTCTTTTATCAAGATAATGCTGTATATTGTTTCATAATGTTTCCGTGACAATCTTTTCGAGAACATTTATTGTATTTTAAAATAGACAGACGGATAGATGGAGAAAACGGACAAACATGCAACGGTTATAAATGATAAATGAAAGTGATAGCAATAATACGGCAAAATTTTGTTGATTTAATAATAAAAAAAAAAAATATCAAAATTATATGGAAGTTTTTTAGTGGAAGGATAATTTATGCGTATGGTAAGAAAAAAAATCAATAATATATTAATTTATTAATTTTAGAATTGTTAGATGAGCGAAAGTTAGATAGATTTGCTCGAGAAAGAGTTAGTTGCAGAT
>UPTC01000781.1:0-26748 GCA_900537255.1 Acanthocheilonema viteae | reverse complement strand
AAGGAGGAGATTTGGTCACAAAATTGGAGGTTCAATTTGACAAGATTGCTGAATCAATAAAAGAGGAATTAGCAGAAGTGATGACACATTGGAATTAATCACTATTGGTATAATTACTGTCCATTAGCATTAATTATGCTAATTGTTATTAAACTAAAAATTGATATCAGTTCCATCCATTTTTGTTCCCTCTATGTTGGAAAATGAAATCGAAGGGAAAACCTTTCTGTGGGAGTAATACAATTTCCCTCGGGTTCAATTGGGAGAGGAGGGGCGAGATCTTCCTACTAAACAAACTACTCCCATATTTTATCCCTCTGAACATTCTCCTCTCTCTCGCTCGGGAATGTCGGATAATCCGAAATTAATTCTTAACTGTAATCAAGTAATTGTATTTCTTTTAAAGAATTGGACAATTTGATAGGATTTGAAGATTCACCATCCGTGAGAAATGTAAATGAGCTTTACGTCGTTCTTTGTTAGTAATTAACAAATTCTCACCATGGAAACTGTTTTTTTTATCGCATGTCCATTTACATATTTTTTTCTGATGATTATTCTTTACATTTTTGTCTAAATCATTCCTTTCCATAGCTACCTTTGTAGCCACTCTAATTGTATCACGAGCCCATTAATTCACATCTGTTTAAACATTTAAATATCCCAAATTTTTGACAACAGAATGTTATTTCTCGTCTTACTCTTGTCTGAGTGCTATACTTCCTCTACTGAAATAAATCATTGAAATAAAGTCGTCAGCGGATTATCAATTCAGTAAATCAATCGTAAACTATTTCAACTAAGTCAAATCAACTCCAAAAACTTTCACGACAAATTTTTTGGCGGAATGTCTGCAATAATAATTAAAGCTGCTTAACCGGCGAGAGAAAAACTGCAAAAACTTCTGGAAGAAATCAGAAATATCAATTTGACTTCATTAAATCAAGTGTTAACTTTGGAAGAAACACACCAACAAATGAGCCAAAAAATTATCGAAGAAAGGATAATGCGCCTCGAATTACATATTGGTACTCTCGAAATAACCAACGAAGAATGGAAGCGATGTTGTGATTAGTTGAAAATTGGTTTGAATCGAGAGTTCTCTTTTCTACATTTTTGACAGATTTGTGTTCTAATTGTGTACATTCTCTCAAACTATTTAAATACTCATTTTTCCATATTTTCCAAAATGTATTTAGAGTTTCTAACATATTTGACCAGTGTTTAACAAGTTTCTCCTGGGTATTTAACTTATGTGAAATAAATTCATCTTGATTAGTATCATTGTTATGTGATATGAATAAGGAAGCATTAGGCGAAATGAAATCTATTGATCGTAAAATAATTGAATCGTCAAAATTTACATAAGTTAAAGGATAGGTGTATGTATACTTTGTACTTCAATTTTGATACTGGATTGCTTCAGATTTTCACCCATGACTTAAAGTTGTCGGAGTATTCGTTCTGTGACTTCTAGTGTTGTCTTCCATTCATGATCATTCCTTTTGATGGAATACAATTCGTTGTACACAGATCTTTTGATCGTGTAGGATTGTCCGAACTTCTCGACGAGGATATTTCTGACGATGGTGTAGTTCTCCGGAGTGATGTCGTAACCCCTAATAGTTTATAAAGCGTCCCCTCTGAGACAATCGATAAGATAATTTAGTTTTTGGATGTCAGGAATCGTTTGTTGGTGTATAGCAGAGTGGAAGATGCTCCAAAATTCCCTCCATTGATTTGGGTTCCCACTAAAGGTAGTGATTGGATACTTTGATATTTAGATTGACTCCTTAGGCAGAATTGTTCCCTCCTTTCCTAGGCGCTGGAAAAAAAAAGTAATGCTCATAGATCATGCAAGAATTGTGGTGCAGAAAACATTTTCTCATTTGCCTTTCCTGATCAGTCACATTTATCTGTAATTATCTCTATTAAAGAGATGAAGCATTGGAGACAATTTTTTCTCGATAATTTGTTGAGACAACACCTGATTTATGTTAGTACCTGAAAAACACTCCAAAAATAAATAAATCCATAACATTTGTTACTCATTGATTTTAGCAAAAAACGCAAAAGCATGCTTTGTTTATTTTCTTGCTTTAAAATTGATATTTGGTATCAGGAAGGTATTATTTTATTTTGAATACAAAAAGTGATCACAGAAATAGCGTCCTTTCTGATGTTGACAATTCTAGCAAGAAATCAGTTATTAGAAGGAAATCATCATTGAATAAAAGAAAAGTTTTGCAGAGCGCAACACTTTTTTAAAGCGTGCATTTTTATGTGAATCAATTAAAAAAAACTTCACGGATTGATAGTTTAAAGACATTAATAAAACTGCTTTGTGGTTTCCCATATGGAGGAGTTTTAAACAATTGGTTAAATAATAGAAGATTTCAACTTAATCCAACAATATGCTAATGTATTTTTATGAATTCATTATTTAATAATTGTATACAATAAGCACAAAATCATTACTCATACTCAAAATCTTCCAAACTTTCTGCATCGATCGCAACTTTTTCTTTGCATAATAATTACAAATTAATGATCTACCAGAGTGAAAGATGAGGAAAACATCCCGTAAGTTACGCATTTATTCCTTCATTATCTAATCGATAAGATTAGTTGAGAATCAAAGAATAGATTCTCTTACCTGTCCTTTTATTCTTTTTTTTTTTATTTTCACACATTTTCAATTTATTCTGATTTACTAAATCGACCAAACTATAATAATAGTAATAAATCAGTTTTCTATAATATTATAGTCACTTTATAAGGGGTAACTGATAGCATCATAAATGCATCATAAATGCTATCAGTTACCCTTCTAAATTTCGAATTAGAGAAATGCAATGTTTTTTATTGCTGCTATCCTTACCTTGATATTTATTTAAGTATTAATTATTCAAGTATTAGTTACTAAATTATATTACTAATCCAAAAAATATCAGCAATTTAACAGTTATTATTATAATTAAATGTTCACTATATCATGATATAATATTATGAGAATGATGTTTTATAGTTGTTAATCAATATTTGCAGGATCCAATAAATTCCATATTTCTGTGGCTTCCTGTAATACATCAATAAAAATGGAATGTCTCATTTCCTCCTCTTTACTGTTATACAGTCCCAGAGTTATATTCAAATTACTTTGCAGATCAAGTAATTCATACAAATAATTCTTTGCTGCATTACTACCATTTGATCTATCCAGCCTATCTCTGAGAATTCGATCACGCTTCACGATATACCGCTCTTCATCTAGACGATATTGACGATACTGTCTCTGTAATTATCTTAACTTTAAATTAAGAAAATAAACTGATATTTTTCAAGCTCTTAAATCATATGATCAACTCGAATCTAATCACTTTTTGAAAATGTTGCAATATGCTTTCAAAAGATTGCTAATAACAACCTTGATTTGAGCTCCTTGTCTTTCTGCCCATTCTTGACATAAATCATAAAATTGAGTTCTTGTAAGTTCCGGTTGATGCTTAAACAATGCTTCATATTCCTCCCTTTTCTCTGTGGGCATTTTTTTGATGAAATCCGGCAGGCAATTTGTATTCAGAAAAATGTAACTTCCGAATAACCAAAAAAGCGTCGTTGGAAGCATTTCCAACATTTCTTTTTCATTAAATTCTAAACTTTGAAAAAATGGAGGATGAAAATATTTTTTTTCAAATTTTTTATTAAATAATAATAAATTATCAATTACTTATTTATTTCATTTGCTGGAAAGCCAACAGTTTAACACAATATATGTTATATATGCTAAAACAAATTCAGACTGATTAATGTGATGCAACATTTTCTAAATTTTATATCTGAAATTTGAAGATTATATAAAAAACTACAAGTAAAATCTTTTCTACACTTATAAATTTTCGCATTTTATGTCAGACTTATAAGTAATCAATTTCGATTTCCTGTTAAATTCTGGATATCGACAAAATAACAAATCCAAATCGTAAAATTGTGCAGCAAATAAGAGAGAAGCTCACGAATTCATCGTTTATAAATAATCGGAATGATCATCTTTTCAAGCTGAAATGACATCATTTTTGTTTATTTATGCAATACAACATTTCAATTTGATTAAAAATTAGAAAAAATGATACCGTACTCGCTTTTGTTATTGAAATTTGTTCCGAATTTTGTAATATTTACATTTTGAAATAAACCAAATGATAAAAAAAACGTTAAGTCCTTTATGCTTTCTGTCAAATGAATTTATTTTTTTTTCAAATATTTTCAAAAAAAAAACGAAATATTTTAAGATATTTTCTAATCTTTCAAGATTTCACAAACAATCCTATCATTATCAAACTGTAGGATGATTTTTTCATTTCGCTTTCCTTGGGCAATTTTTGGCCGTCGGCATTGCATTTTGATTAGTCACTGTACACCTCCACTACTTTAGCCTTTAAAACTTTTACTAAAATATGGCAAATTCATTGAAAAATTTAACCGTAATGATATCTGATTCTTTTGCTACATCACTTTCTCGTAAAATTTTTTAAAAGAATTCTTATAAACTCAACTTTTCCACATTCCCTTTCATGCTGAAAGCACTGCCTTAACATAAGCATTATTCAAGTTTTTATCGAATTTTTATCAAAATTTGCAAAAAATATTAAGGGCGTCTTATTGATTAGTCTGAATGATCTGTCAAGTTTTGCAAATGAATTAAACTGTACAAATTTACTGTCAATTTTTTTTGTTTTTTACAAAAGCTTACAAATATGTGAAATGAAAGACGCAAAAGTAAACGATATTGTATGATTGAAGTAATTTATCAAAAAATATTTTCTTTTCTGAATTCCTTCGCCAAACTAATTATTGACAATTAAAAAGATGATAAATTGAAGAGGGAGATCAGACAAATTTCTTATGTAAATTTATTATCATTCAATGTTTATTAAGCTAATATAGCATTTAGAAAATAATTCTTATATATGATATTCATATGTTAATGTGTTGCAATTTCTTGTTTTGAAACGGCATTTTTACTCAAACAATATTGTAGAAATTTTATTAATTAGAAAAACTTTTATTTCAAATGTAATACAAGTAATTAATATGGTTGAAAAATTGGGTTCAGCATCTTTAAATAAAGATACAGTTGACGCAATTATCAAATTTAAAAAGCTCAGCTGAAAATTCGGAGACAAAGAAGTATCGCACTGGTAGTATAGAAATTAGTTAGAATAATATATTTAATAACCAGGTGCTGTCCTTGGTGGTGGGCAAGCATCACAAGAGCCTGGAGCACCAGCTTCGCCATCTGGTCCCCTGTCTCCATCAGCTCCAGGTTTTCCAGCTGGTCCATCAGCACCCGAATCTCCTGGCGGTCCTTCCGGTCCGTCTGATCCAGCTTTGCCAGGTTCACCTGCCTTACCATCAGGTCCAGGTGGTCCCGGTTCTCCCGCATTTCCTGCTGCTCCTGGTGGACCCTCTTTTTCAATGACAGTACCTGGTGGTCCAGAAGGACCTTTTTCACCGGGTGGTCCAAGAGGTCCTGGTGGTCCCTGTGGTCCTGGTTCACCAGGTGGGCCGCTGTCACCAATCGGTCCATCAGGACCTGGTGGACCCTGTTTGCCAGGCATTCCTTTTGGTCCTGCTGAACCAGGTGGTCCCGGAGGTGCATCAGGACAATCAAAGCACCAATCGATCTTCGGCTGCGTGGGTGGTTCCTGTGGAGCATCAGGACCATCTTTGCCAGGTGGTCCAGTTTCACCATCAGCACCGTCATTACCATCTTCACCCGGTGGTCCAGGTGGACCCGGTGGCGAAACACCACATCCGCAACATTCGCCTGACGGTGATGCCGGAGCACCACTGACATATCCTAAGGTTAAGTGACTCTGTCTTGCTTGTCGCACTCGCCGAACTCCATCTCCTACTTTCGCAAATACCTAAAAATACTAATATGTATGGATCGAGATTTTTTTTTCATAATTTTTCGAATGGATAAATAAAGCTGATATGAATTCCCTCACCATTTTTTAAAGATCATTCATTTTGCTTTTAAAATTTAATTAGCTAAACAGTCCTTTGATACAGCAAATATTAATATTGCTGAATAAAGTAACAATGATAAAGCATAATTTAAAACCAAAAATAATGTCCATTTTAATCAGTGCAGGTCACAATGAGCATAATTAATCTGAAGCTTAATAATTGATATTAAGTGCAGTTAATTGCTGAGAAATTCTTGTATAAAATTCAGGTAAATTGTCACTTTTATTTGAATTTAAAAGTAACTTATAATAGCTAACCTGCGTACGTGTCACTTCTCGCCATATGCTATTGGATCGAGATTTGCAGAAATCAACTTCTGATTGCATTATTGAATGCATATGCTGCAAGTAGTTGTAAAGAAGAGGTACTGAGATCACGCAAACTAATGTCGCAATTGTTGACAATGCTGTACCGACAAATGCCACGAATCTCAGATTCCTGCATTCCTGCTCCTTTTCCTTTTCGTACATATTCAATCTATAAATATTTAATATTAATTAAAATTAATAATACAACGTCAAAATCGACAATTTTTTGCCCAATTTTCCATGCTTAAATTTTTTTCTTTCCTTTAAATGTGAATTTAATGCTTAGAAACCATTTCTCGTTATTTATTATATTTTTAATTTCAAAAATCATTTGATCCATTTAGTTTTTCTGACAATTTTGATATTTGAATAATTTTTTAAATCTTTGACTTTTTTTCTCTCTCCCTTCTTCCATTTCTTTCTTTCCCTTGCAAAAAAAAAAAAATATTTTGTCTTTTTCCATGTCGAAGTTTTGAAATACATCGTTTGCCAAATGCTGGATTGTAATGAGAATATGTGTGACCAAAATAATTAATCATCGCAATTAATATAATCTCTATTAGATTCACTAATATCACTGAATAAATCAATTATGCTATTTGGGTTTATGAATTATAAACTTTATAATTGAAATGGAAAAGCATTTTCTCGAAATGACAGATTCAATGACAGAAAATTGCTTATCATGAATGTTAATGAATTTAACGATAAGCCAATTCTATAAAGCACAGCAGTGAATTCATAATGTATACAAGAAAGGTAATAAATCGATAAGAATAATTTCTCTTCTAGGAAGAATATAACTTGAATTGATTTTAGAAATGGAAATAAAAGAACATGAATAAGTTGACTACAAATGAAATAAAATTTTAAATTACAATTGTGTATTTGTTGATAAAACTTAAACCGTCTAACATTTTTTTCTCTCGCCAATCGTATTGAAATGAGATTACATGTTGATTGGGTTTGAATCTCAATCAATACATATTGGTTAAGATTTAGAAATTTTAGCTCAATATTTAGAAATTAAAAACTTAATTGATAATATTTAATGGGAAAATCGCAAAATTTAAGTGACTTTCATGGTGGTGTTGACAAGAAATAAAATTTGGAAAAATCAAAAAAAAAATAGAAAGAAATGGAAAAGAATTATGTTTGTTGATAAATGATCAAAAATGATGAAGAAAAAGTGATTGGACAGTGATCGTCTTTCCTTCTTTTTTAAATGCAGTTGTTAAACAGGGAAGGTGTGGGATTCTGATGAGAATAAAATCAAATAGACCGCAGTGAAATTGATATAATTTTGTGTTTGGAAGCTCTTAAAGTATAGCAGCTATTTCTGGCGGATCTCGGCAAGAGCGAAACCTTTAATCATCCGCCCTGATCCAAGTTTCTTCATCAAAAAAAATAGCGATATTAAGATAACCCCGCTTTAACGAAAAAAAACAACCGAATTTCTCTATAATCTGTCCTAAATTTTATTCTCATAACAAAGAAATTCAAAACGGAATCAGCAAAACCGCATGACGTTTCTCTTTTATCATATTCCGCTTTCTGCAAATTCTTCCATAATTTTTAATACCAATAAAAAATTCAATGCATTAATTATTTATATTCTATATTATGACTTCTCGATCGCCTCGAATCTATCTTTTAAGAAATATTTTAGTTGCATTTATCACATAGTTGCATGAATTATTTTCTGTGAAATCAATTCAAGAAATCACGATAAATATTTCATCTATTCGTTTTCTCCATCATTAATAAATCTTTATTATTATCATTATTATTATCATTATCATTATCGTTATTGTTATATATTGTTATTATTATTATTTTGTTATTAAATTTTTAATATCTAGAAAGGAAAATTTCCAATTCAGTTTCCTGTGATTATCAATAAACGACAATTTGTATTTATAACAATGAAAACATCCCCTCAAATGAAAGCGTAAAACATTGTTTAGCCAAGATTCATTTTTACAAACAATTAAGATTTTTCGAAATTCAAAAATATATATTCCATTGATTTTATATATTTTACTACGAAAAATGAATAAGAGAAAACAATGATGTTATATACTACATCGATGAATATAGATTATATTGAACCTGAAATCTTTTGATATGGTTCGAGAAAATAAGATTCAAAACTTGAAATTCCACTGAACATAATTCAAACTTTTAATACTTAGTAATTGCATATTTTTCAATAATTTAACAGCAATATGGTGATAAGTTCAAACATTGAAGTTCAAACACGCAATGTAATACAATTTACATGGAAGGCAGAAAAATCCACGAATAAAATCTGTGAATTTATTTTGGCTTAAACTTACTATGATTTCGTTCGCTCATTATATAATTAAACTACTTTGCTTAATCGTTATATTACTTAAGTATCTGTTCATATCAATGTGAAATCATCATGTTAAAAGAAGAAATAAACTATAATTAATAATAACTGATAACATGCATGACACAATAACAATACCTACGGCATTTATTAATTTAATAAATATTTTTAACAATTGAAAAGTTTAAAAGCTTGAAATGCATACCGCGAAAAATATTTGAACGAAGTGTTTTCAATATCTAAATGTTGTTTGAAGTTTTACTGCTAGCTGGGCATCTTTTATAAAGACGATGTGGGTGGAAAGAGAAGTAATTAAAAAATAAATTAACTGCGCAAACTGCTTTACGCAGTAACATCAAAGGTAATAGCGGAAGGGTGTATAGAAGCTTATCGTTCTGTTATTTCAATTTCAATCCGTCGCTTTCATCTCTCACTTTTCCCAAATATTCTAAAAAATTTTTAAGAAGAAAACGAACGAGTGAACTGTTTCACTGCATGTAATTTAAAAAAGAAAAAAAAAAATTAATTACGCCCTCGTAATAAAATATGAGTTGTGCGTTCAATATATCAAAAGATAACAAATGGTTGTGAATCGAAAGATAAATGAAAAAAAAACACTAAATATGCTATTTAAATTTTTATATTCCATTCTTAATAAATTGCTTTAAAAAATGATAAAATTTTTTGGATAATAGTTTTACATGCTATTCTTTACTTCAAATCTTTCATTTTAATGCTGAAATATGAATTTTTTTCTCCTCTTTTAGCATAACAGTAATTTAATTTTATTGTTCAGTTTTTTTCTTCTCGATATGTTATAACTTGTAGTTGTTAACAAATCGCCAACGTTTTCTTACCATATATAATTAAACGATTTAGGATTTTAATAATTTTAATTAATCAGAAGAAACAATTTATGTAAATGGAAGAAGGATAGCAATAATTTTGTCATTGGAAAATTTTCATTTCTCACTAAAATAAAATGATTAACAGTAGTAAATTTTGACTTTTAACAAATACGAAACTTTGGGCAATAATTCGTTATAAATGTTAAGTTATTGTTCTGTTGACATAAATTCATTAGAAGTAAATTTAAAAACTTATCGGGAATTACAATATTCAAGAAAGAAATTTCTTAATTCAGTTCGCATCAATTATTATGCAATGAATAATGCAATGAGTCATAACGAGATATTAAAATAAAAATTTAAAATGTAGCTTATTTGGAAAATATATTTGAAAACAATACCTGATATGACATTACTTTTTTCCCGTTTCACTCTTTTGCATCAATTGATGATGACACATATTTAAAATATGCATTACAAAAAAATAGTTTTTTAGCTACTGATAGATTAAAATGATCATTTTACGCCAGTCATTTTACATCCATGCTTTAAGTTTAAGAATTCTTCATGTTCCAAGTTATTGTGCTATAAAATCAAGTTTGAAATAATTGATGCATTTTTAGAATTGAATTATTCGTTGCCATTGAGCAAAAACTTGTTTTCATTCCATAGCTTTCAATTTACATTTAAAAAATGAAATACCAGCACTTTAATATTTGAAATAATCATTTTCAGAACCATTATATTATCATAACAATCACCTTAATATTTGATATGGTACTAGAAATATTTTTTTAAAAAATATGCACATAATATAAGTCAAAGTAGCAAGTTAAAAGACATTTTGCCTTGCAAAAAAATATTACTGAAGATTAAACATATTAAAGATTTTATTTTATTTATTAAAGTATATATTTTTCTCCTGATAAACGTATAGATGATAGTGATATAAATTATGATCACATATACATTTATCTTTTTTGGCTTAATTATAATGAATGAATTCACTATGAAAAAGATTATAACATGCATGCAGCAATCATTAATTAATTATATATTATGACTATTCCAACAATAAATGAAAATAATTTTTGTGCAAAAAAGGCAATAAAATGTTTGGAATTTTTTAATTGGTCTTTAAATATCATTAAAGACATCAATGATATTATTCATTCATTAATTATTTTAATCACATCTGCCAGTAATCATTTTAGTATAAAATACATTTTCAACTATTTAAATGATAATTTGTTATATTTTTCTTTTCCTTTCTAATTTATCTTTGAATTATTAATTTTAGCATAATTAATCGAAGAATAATAAAAAAGTTCCACCTTGAAAATCGTATTTTTTTTTTTGAAACTTCAAATTAAGAAAACATCCTTTGACAATGCTTTAAACTTCAAATTATATTTCAAATCTCTTAAATATGCTAATATCAATTTGATATCAGAGTAGTACTTGGTAATAATCGAAAAATGTCATTTTACAGTGCAACAATGTAATTTTAAATTAAATATACAAAATCAAAAATTGGGTACATCAATTAATTTGAGTACCTATCATAGTGAATCGTTTGCATCAACGATTCAATCAGTAAAACCATTCATGGAATGCAATAATCTTATGCTTTGTTTATCATTTTTTATGATGCTGAAGGTAAATTTCATTTATTACTATTTGTTTCCTTTTATTTTTTGAATTATGTTAAAAGTAAGATTGATATGAAGTAAGAAGCATTTATTTTATTTTGTTCTAACTATATCCATCATTTCTATGAAAATTAAAAAGAAAAAAATGATTGAATCAATATTTAATTCTTTATAAATTAATAATAATATCGTTGAATGAGAAGTTTTGTAAATGATGTGAAGCATCGAGATCATTCTGCAATTCAATAAAAGCAAAATAGTTTCTGAAGATTCTGGAAGAATTTTTAAAATTGCGCTTTCTATCCATCAAATAGAGTGAAGGCAAAAAAGAAGAAGAAGGAGTGATCCGATGGATCCTGTTTTTCTCGTCCTATCTTCTATTTTTGCTTTTCTTAATGAAAGAAATAAAACAATCAATCAGAGCGTAAAAAACTTTCATATATCACATTCAATTCAAAAGCTAAACATCAATAAAATCGAATTTTTTTTAGTTTTTTGTCAACACTTAAATAAAGTTTATATTTCATTGGCTAAATCAAATTTTAAATTATCATTTCATGTATGATTATTTTTTAAGCACTTTTAGTTTTTTTCTCCTCTACTGAAAATTTCTGGTTCATTGAAGAAAATTTTAAACTTTGATACAGTTTGAAATTATGGAAATGATTTATTAAAGGAAAGTTTTTGTATGAAATGAAATCAATAAATGACAGTGAAAGGCAATTCTCAAATTGAATCTTTTATTGATAATTTTTTTTGAACACAATTTTTGCGACATTATTTTAAAAAAAAAAAGATATATTTCATTCGTTCAGCAGTGAAATTGATCTGAAACCATCAATAATGGAAAATTTTAAATTGTTTTTCCACTCCTCTCTTCTATTGTTAAATCAGATACTTTCATCTGAAATTGTCAAAATAATATTATTGTTTCCAGGGTTTGATTCAAATTGTAAATTGCTGAATCAATTTCCATTAAAGCAAAAATGCTCACTATTTCATCGATGTCCAGCCATTTCCTTTAAATAAAAAATTCAATCAGCTGGAACTGCTCCTTAAACTTATAAAATTGGCTAAATTTAATAGTCAACAATTTCTTAAATTCTTTTGTCAAATTTTAATAACTGCTATGAATATAATAGATGCAATTTTCAATTCTTAAGTTTTTCTATTCACATTATATTTTTTGGTAAAATCATTAAATGAAAATTGTTTGACATGCAGATAAATAACTACTTTATGTTAATTTCCCATTATAGCATTCACTAACAATTTGTAGCAAAATATTAGATAAAATTATTTCATTTCAGCTAAAAATAGAAAAGAAGAAAAAGGAAACTAACTCCAACGAGTTGTCAGTGCCGCGGGGAGTTATTTTTATCTCAAATGCAAAATCGTATTTTACTAAAATCTTTTTTTTTTGAAATTCAAAAAATTTTCTTATATTTTGCTTTGTTTCTTCTAATTTTTTTCACTTTTCTTTTTTTTCTTTTTTCGGATTCAAGAACTTGAAAATTTTAAGCATAATTAAAGAAATGGAAAAATAGCTTGATTTTATGATAACTTTCAAATTGATATTCAGAATTCTTTGATTATTTGATTTATCTCTACATGGTCATTTTTTCTAGTGCCATCTTCAACAATGATAATTAATTTCGAGAGTGAATGCAACACGAAATAATTAAAGCTTAATCATGAAATGGTTATTTTGATGATTTTGATTAAATCAATTTTAAATTTAATGACAAATAATCCGTGTTAAATATAAATAAAATCGGTGAAAAAAAAGCATCATTTGCTGGTTATATCTCTGAGTGTTACTTTCAATTCAATGTTCATATTTTTATCGTGTACGATAACGTGAATAAAATGTAAAAAAAAAAAAAAAAAACAGGTTTGATGAAAATGATAACGATCTGCAACTCTATCATGTACACATGCTTGGTCGCTTTTTGTTCAAAAAATTATAAATACTTGCTTTAATTTTTGAGAGAAGAAACATATTGAATCAGATTAAATGGATAATATTCTGAATATCTACCAAATATCCACTCACATTATGTTAATAAAAGAAGGATGGTTGTTAAATTTTCTGTAATGATAGGTTTTTCTGTAATGATGGTTGTTAAATTTTTTGTAATGATATATTGAACGATAAATTATAATGCCGCGGCGGTCATCAGTTATAAGGTGACCAACAATTTGTAAACTTTTCGCATCAATTGGTCATCAAATTTTAGTGTTATTTGTGTGAATAATTAAACAAAATGACAGTGTATCGACGCGGATGATAGGTATATATAAGTTTTGCTTGGCAATTGTTGAATTAATTAAATCATTTGTTTATGAAAAAATGACAAATTACTTGCCTGAATAGTAAATCAAAATCTTTATTCTTATTATGTAAGCATTAAATTCCCATTGAAAATTTTTTAAATTATTATTTTCTAATAAATTTAGCAGCTAAGATTTTTTTTTTTTAGAAAAAATTCAACATTTCCAGATTGCACTGCGCAATAATTTCTGAGATAATACCAAAAATTGGAAAGATAATGTGCATGTTCGATTAACAATTAAGAATTTATAATTTAAAAAGAAGGACTTTTTATGAGAAAGACAAATTATTGAGCATTTGTAGCCAAAAAAATTTCTTTACAGTACCAATCATTTGTTAGTAACCTTCCATTAAAATTCAAAAATTTCTCCATATTTCTTTGTAAAAGTCAAACTTTTTAAATTTCTTCCTATGTTGTCATCAATTTTTTAAATTAAATATCATTTTAAAAATGAATCAATCAAACTGAAAAAACTATTTCCACATTTTCATGAACTCATTCGATGAAATCACAATTTCAGCTGTCCTTACAATATGGACAATGGCATCATATCATAAATTCAATTAATCAATTAATCAAAAATAGGAAAAAACTTGAAGATTTAGGTAGTTTTTTCATCGTCTCTATCCGATACAGCTGCAATGTTTAGAACAAAATTATTTTCTGCGTATTTTTTTAAATTAATTAATAAGGAAGATATTTTTGGAGAAGAGAAAGAGCAACTATGAATATTAAAGATACTCATGTTCTTGTGAAAAATTCAAACCGCTGATCTGAGTATAGCTAAAGATTTCACCACAATTACTGATAAAATTAATACGCTTTTTTGTGGTAAATTATTGAAATACGACGTTTTAATCTGTTATAAATCAAATTTTTTATCTTCTAGTAGATAAATGATTGAAAAATAGTAGTTGCTAAAGGCTTTTCGTCCTTTTGAATTAGTTCAAAAATTGCAACTGTAAACATACCGATGTTGCCGCGACACGATATGTCATAGAATTCATCGTTCCATCTGTTCTTATCTATTGTAAAATGGTGATGAATCATTCATAAATATGTAATCAGAACACGTATTCGTTGTTTAGTACGTGATATTTCAAAATTTAACTTTTTTTTTCTTTCATTTTCAGTTTTCCGTAACAATTACATTTGCTGGATATTATTTCATGTAGTGTATACAGAAAATAATTTTAAAAGCTTTTTGTTCTGATAAAGATATGCAAAATAACATTTAAAGTTTAATTACAATCTATAATTCTTTTAATGATTATTACTGTTAAATTGATTACAAAAAAACGGAATAGTTGGTGAAAAGGGAAATGAAACGGTTAGTGAATGAATCAGGAAGGAAACAGCTGGTGATGAATTAGGAAGAAAAGGGAATAGTTAGTAAATGAATCAGGATCAGGGAGGAAACGGTTCCTGAATGAATTAGGAAGGAAACGGAATGGTTAGTGAATGAAACAGGAAGGAAATGGAATGGTTAGTGAATAAACCAGGAAGGAAACGGAATAGTTAGTGAATGAATCAGGAAGGAAATGGAATGACTGTTATTAAATTGATATGAAAAATGACAAATTAACAATTATCATTCGATTTTGTTAAATAATTAAAAAATATGCAAAACTATAAAGTATCGAATTCATTAATATCATCGAAATAAAATATTTCAAAATCTTTAGCAATTTTACTGACAAACTGATCAATGTTTAAATTCCAATAATTCGAAAAAAAGATAAATTTTTTTATGAAATTGATCGAAAAAATATGATTCATGCAAGAAAAAGATTGAACTTTTCGAATTAACAATTTCGATGCAAAGTAATTTTTCATCTACTCCTTAAGTTCTAAACTATTCTGCGAGTATCAATAAATTTTTCTTTCGAGAAAAATGTTTGCAAAATTTTTTGCATTACAACTGATAAAATAATGAATGGAATAAAATTTTAAAATTATAAATCAATCGTCTGTAATTTCAATCGGGACATGATGCCAAGCATTGTTAAGCAAACCACGAATGTTCCAAATTCCTCGGGATGTATCCGGTTGTGTATTGTAGGAACGATCGGTTGCCTTGCATACTAAATCTAATTTTTTCACACCATCCGGAATTTTTATTGTTGATTTAAAGAATGTCCATGACCACATATGATCCTTTAAAATGTTTAATTTAAATAATTTAATCCATTTTCATTTTTCGAATAATTCATTGTTAAATTTGGCTCACTTTGCTAACAATCATCTGAACTTAAAATTTGGATTTAAATATACAGTAATTGTAGAAACATACAATATCCTGATCAGGATCCTGCACTAACTGAGCAGCTTGCCACGTTTCACCACCGTCTATTGACACTTCCACACGTGTGATACCACGTCCACCTCCACTCCAAGCATAACCCATCACATCGAATTGATCACTTGCTGTACAAAAAATGAAACTTTTTAACGGTATTGGTAAAATAGTATTTTAATGTGAGGAATAGAAGTTTATGATATTTTGATATACTTCAATTACGAGTTATCTGTTTTTAAGATTTTACAAGAAGTTTACTCTCATCAAAAATGACAAATAAATTAATTCAATGGAAAAAAGAGCAAAAGTACAGCGTGATAGTTTTGTTGGCCCAGTTGGATAACAAAAAGCACTTTGTACTGGACAGTCCTGTATTGAAGGTGACAGTTCGAAATTTTGTTGATCTGTTGGACCAATAAACGGTGGAAGACTTCTAAAATATCAATTATCGTTGTATATAAGTACGAATTATAATTCATGTAACTTTACAAATTATATAATTCGTAATTCTGAATTTCACTCTTTAATGAAATTCAAGTTAGAGATAGTGAAATGACAATGCTCAGTACAATATGATGAATATATTTCCCAAAACTTCAAGTAAATATGCTATCAGAAGAAGATTAAGCAGTTCTAATCAAGCTGTTTAATGTTCAATAGAAAAATCTATAATATTTAAAAGATACAACATGAAAATTTCATTCCAACAAATTTGCTTTAAAATTGTGGACACATAACATTTGAATTATTTCTTTAACTAAAATGGATTTCAACAAAAATTAATCAAACTGATATTGAACAAAATAGAAAAATAAAAAAAGCCGAAAAAATTTTGTTTAATAAAAATTCTCATTTTTAATTGTATTCATTTTCTCACAACGATCAAATTCAAATCACAACTAACCTATAATCTCTTCTCTGCCAATGTGATTTACTTTCTTCATCGCTAAGGATTATGGCTGAAAGGAATTTTACCTGACGTGCGCCCACAATTCCTACAAATTTTTCATAATTCAATATTTGAATGAAATTCCATTCGCTTTAAAGATATCTAATTTTTTTATCTATTAAACATGCAAATAAGCTTATTTCTGACATTCAGCCCAGAATCTCTCACCCGGAGCAATCAATCGCATTGGATATCCGTGATCTCGCGGGATATCTTCGTCATTCATTCCATATGCAATAATAACTTCATCTTGCATAGCTTTGTCAAACGTTATCGATGCTTCATAGTTGTTACCTACAATAATGATAATCAATAATAATTAATAATAATGAATAATATAAAAAATAATAATAAACAAAAATGATGATAATAATAAGTGATAATAATATATCTCAACTCTAATTTCTCATTAATAAGAGTATAAAAAAATTAAAACAGATCGATTCTCCTGAGAATAATGCAAAAACATTCTGCCGGATCTTTTTAGCTTTCCGATTTTCTAGACCTGAAACAATAAGGTTATAAAACAGTACAATATACCAACCCTCACTATCCACATCGGCTCCACGAAATATAACATGCTTAATACGTTTATCATTCGGATTTATACCTGCTTTCATCAGGACATCCTGAACAATATTTTAAACATGAATTTAAAAAACTGCTAGAGAAATTAGAAATTAGTTTCTTAAGAATTTTTTAAATAATTTTTCAAGTGTTTACATTAAAAACCAAAATTTGCCCTTCAAATAAACTTAATAGGTACAAAAAAATCGGAAGAATAAAAGCATGCTTTTAAGCGTACACCGGTCCATTTTGCATTACCTACTGCCGAATTCTTCCAATTCAATCCTTGAACCTGAAGGTTAATCGTTTGTTCATATTTTTGCACAAATATCAATGATATTTATAACATGACAATGTCTATGATATTTCATGAAGTTCGTATAATCATGATAATTCTGTAGAAATTATTAAAGGAAAGAAATTAATGTAAGTTGCTTGTTTATTTTCGTTCAGTGATTCAAAATTGATGCCAGCAATTAAGGAATGTAATGACTGGAATGAAAAAAAATTAAAAGTAAAATTAACAATCGAAATTAATGTTAATCGAACATATCAGATTGAGTTACAAAATCAAACCTTTTTTACTGCATTCATTTCACTACGTCGATTACCGGCGCATTGCAAAGTGGCATTAACGGATACGCACGTAAATTCACATTTGAGATCATTCAATGAAAGGATGAAAGGTTGTTGAAGAGAGATGCCTTCGATTATTAATTTATGTTTTTTTGCGTCAATCTGCCTACGAAAAATGTAAAATGATTATTGTTTATGGTCAGTTTGATTTGATGAAAATAGAAATAGGAAATATAAAATAAAAGGAAAATAAAAAATAAATAAATAAACTCGTAGCTTTGATAAACTTTTATCACTAATCAATGAGATAAAATATTATGCATTTTAAATTACTTTTGCTAACTTTACATTAGTGCTAGGAGTTTTTTCATTTTTTTATAATATTATTTCTAAATTATCAGTTGTACATATATTCAAAAATATAATATAATTATTGGTTTAATTAGTTGAATTTACGGTTCTAATCAAAGGAAAGAAGTGAAAAAGTATAACTTCCATCGGAAATATTTTTTGAAACAATTCTTTTTTTTGCAAAACTTACAACTGGTACTGGCATGTGATTTCGAACATAAAATAGATCATTTGGTGTGTAAAAATTATCCATTAATAATTCGGCCGGTGTTTCAGCATTGAACGGTTTTTCGGATTTTACGATCAGTGCTGGATGGCGTTTTGGATCATTGCGGTAGGGATCATTTTCATTCTGAAAAAAATGTTTGAGAAAAAAAGCAACACGTTTTTTCGTAAAATAAATAATGTGGTATTAGCAAAAGTTGCTAAGTTTCTCCTAATTTTTAAAATCGTAAGTTGGAAATGAATAATATACAGTATTAAAACTTTACATATATAATTTATATATATAATATTACAATATATGATATTACAACTTCAAAAAAATTTAATATCGTTGATTTTTCAAATATGTATATTTTCGCGATAAGTGTGATAAAATGCCAATCTTACGTAATAAGGTCAAACCTTAAGTTCGATAACTGTGATATCCCTTTTATCTAAATTACCGATTCTTAACTCTTCTAATATTTCGATTGTCTCTGGTGTTAGATGTTGCTGGTAGATATTCCAATATGGATCAATAGGACCACCTGCAGCTAGAAGTATTTTATCACCACCCGGATGGCTTTGAACAAAATTTGTGATATCATAGACACCCTGAAAAAATACTGAATTATGAGAACGCTTAAAATAATAAGAAAAACAAGGAAGCTTAGTTTACGATAATTTCACACTCTTGCAAGTTCGTTAATTTTTTTAAATTACAAAAATACCTATGTTATATCTGGTACTTTATGCTATACTTGAATTAGCTCCTCAGGTCTCTTATAATTTTTTGAAAAACTGAACTCATAATTAATTTGTCATGAATACTGTTATAATATTGAGTAATCGTATAAATAATTAGTTGAATTATTTTATCTACTTGATTTCACTCTATCATAAAAGGTATCTGTCTGATTTTATCATAAAGCTGTCTTCGAAAATTAAATTTACCTTTCTTTCAAAAGTGTCTCTCATGATTTTATTCAAATAATTAAGTAAGCAAACATGCAATAAATTAAATATAGCAAACAAAAAATATTGTATTCAGTCTAGAAATGTATATACGATATATTTGATTAAATATCACTTAGTAACTGAAGAAATGCAAAATTAAAATGAATTGCATGAAAAAAATGCAAACCTCTTGAAAAGTAACCCAAATATTTTCGGCATTTCTTCCATGTTTTTCTACTTCTTCCATTCGATAAAATGGTAAATCATTTCTTATTTCAATCTTCACATTATTTCTTCCATCAGCACGTCCTATTCCAATGATATGCTTCTGAATTGATGCGCCACTAATCAAAGTTAATACACCAAAACAACCAATCAAAATCCATCCTTTCGTATTATTTTCGGAATTTTCTATAAAAAAAAGTTTTTCAATTCAATTAATTCAGTTTTATTAGTCGTATATATCTGTCCCTTGAAATATTCCGGAATTGTGCAAACATTCATTCATGGAACATGTCAAATCGCTGGGTGGCATTTAATATGTCTGATAGCGAAAGCCAAATGGTTACGGCGTTAAAGTTAAACAATAGTTGACATCAACAATAAATAATTAGTTGATCCTCACTGCATTCAAGATTTCGAAGAAAATTCAAGCCAACAGTTAACGTCAAAGTGATCGCAATAAAATTTGAAGAATAGCCAATAATTATTAGCCATAACGAATGTTTAATTCATATATTTGTTGTTATATTGTAAATTCCCCACATTATATTATTAAAATAATGAGCAATTTTCGATGAAAATTTCTTAAAACATTAAGAAAACTAACTTTTTTCATTTTTTCGAAAAAATATTTTCCAGAAAAAAAAATTTGCAAGATGATTAGAACAATCACTGAGAAAAATATGTGAGACACACTTCTGCAGCTTAAAGAAGTCAAACTTTTGTAATTTAAAATTAACAATTATTTACTCAAGTATTTTAACTGAATTTAGTATGTAAAAGGTCAAGAGATCAAAATAAGCTGTAGTAATAGTAGAAAAAAGAATAAATCATCAAACCTGATGGCATTAGCGATACGTTTGAAGGATTATTCAATAGATGGTACCGTGTGGTAGCAATTTTAGCATAACGGACATTGGTGACAATATATTCACGTGTCAGTCGTCGACATACCACCATATGACGAAGCCACATCATCTTTAAAACCATATTACTGCAAGTTAAATGAAAATTTTGCAATATTACGAATATGATAAAACTATCACACCGCAAGAGTAACAATTATTGTTAATTAATTTGCCAGAACAGTTTTTATACTATCTTAAGAACATGAATAGTGAAATGGAAATAAAAAATCCTGGTACAAGAAAGACAGAGTAATAATATTAATTATCAGTAGTCTTTCTTTTTCATTTTACTTTCTACACCATTATTTAAATTTTCAATTGTCTTTTTGGGTATAACTATCTCACTGATTGATCCATAACTTTTAGATTAACGAGGATTTTTTTGGCACCGAAAGATTTCTGTAAATTCATTCATTATCATTAATGTCACTAAGTATTGCAAGAATTATTATAACAAGTTAAATTGAACAAAGGAAAAAAATATTTTCATTATCGATTTTCGTTTATTAATTTAATGTTTTCATAGGGATGCGCTCATTCTGATGAAAACGTTAAAGAATTTTTAGTTACATCCAAAACGTTTGAAAAACAGACATCAAAGAAGTAGCGAATGTGCGGCAGAAACAGGTGACGAGAGTCAGTCAGTCTTCTGCGCCTCTTCAACAATATTTAGTAGAAATAAAACCAAATAATTAATGATAATGAATGACTCATTATATATGAAAATGACGTATGATTGATATTGTTCAAGATCATTTCAATTATATAATGCTTAGAAATGGCATTATTGATTGATTTATAATAAAATATCATTTAAAGAAAAATTTTATTTGCTGCAAAAAAATTACTGAAGAGCTGTAAGCAAAAAACTAAATTTGTTGAAAGAAAGAAACCTTATCATTTAATGATATTAGCATATGTTTTTTTTAGAATTTAAATTTACATCACATCTTGCAAAATCTATTCTCTTACAAAAAAGATTATCGGATGTTAACAAATGTTCTTTTACTTTTGCAAATATTAATAATCACTTATAATTTTACATTTACAGTTTTATTAACGCTTATTTGAACACGTTTTGGAATATTAGAGTTTAGCAAAAAACAGCGTTTTTTCAAAAAAGAAAAATCACTTTTTGGAACTTTGTTTGCTTTTCGTTCAACTGGAAATGTAAGCCACTATTGAAGTCTGATTTGCTTTTCATGTTAGGACTTCAAATTGTAGTTTTGGTAGTTTTATTTTTGAACAAGACAAATTACATCATCGATTAACAGCGTTTTCGTCAATTAAATATAGGTTTAACAGATCGATCTAGATTTTTTTATTTGAAAACGATCTAACTTGATGTTGAGATTAAAAAATATAATCTTACTTGCTAGATTTCGAAAAAGTGAAATTAAAGGTTAGATAATGCATAAAGATTGCAGAAGAAATACTTTCATGCAATCTCATAAATCAAAAAATACATTTGTTCAATTAAAAACAATTTGTAATGTATACCATCAAAAAAATTATTATGATTTATTTAGAAGTAAAAAATTTACTAATCGCACAAGAAAATGATCGTTTCATGTTTAAAATGTACATTTTCAATGAGTTAAATGATTAATGCAAACCATTAATTAATTAGTATGGTAAAATAATAAGGCAAAATCAAAGGGAAAATCCTGGAATTATTCCAATTGAAAAGTGCCATTTTGAATCAATTGATAAAGTGTCGAATAAGTTCCATCGGTAGTGGAAAAATTATCGTCGAATTTTTTTCGGCTCTAAATTTGAAAAAAAAGAGAGACTTGAAATTTGAAATGAAAATTTTATTAAAAACAAAATAAAATTCTGAAATATTAACTTTTAAGAGCAGAAGATACAATGGCGAATATAAGTTAGTTAGTTTTAAAATACAATTTTTTTTAAGAAAAAATTTTTTTAAATACTTACGCGACACTGCTAAGTGTTTGCAGATAGCGTAATTGCAGTGCTGCAGGCGATTTTGATATTGTCAATGCCGCCTCTTGAAGTGAATGTGATGCTTTTTGTTCACCCTCCGCTGCGATTACCTGCAAAATGCAAATAACATTATTGAAAATTGATACAGCAATGTAATGTTAACAATTTGGAAAAATGTTCACAATTTGAAAACTCTGATTTATATAACAAAAATTAAAGATTTGTAATGATAATCTTAAAAAAAAAGTCTTGAAAAAGATTAATTAAAGCAAACGAAAAAGAATTTAATTATTTTGACATCATCCGAAATATATCGCTTAGCAGAAATATTGAACTGTTTGAAATGATAGCAATTTCAATCTTTTGTTTTTTGTTTTCATTAATTTTTAATATTAGTCAAATGAGGTTAAAAATTTATTTTGTGCAAAAATTTCGATTTTATACTTGTATATTGTATATTGCTGTATATTGTTAAAAAAAATTCATTCTTAGTAAAAAGCTCATTTACTCGAGGTTTTAAATTTTTTACGGTTGTGCACAGTTTTCAGTGATTTTAGTAAATAACAAAGTTTTTTCAGGTAAATAAGAGAAGGTCAGAGAGAAAGAGAGAGAGAAACCTTAGCTCTTGCTTCACGAGCTGCTTCCGCTTCAGCAGCCATTGCACGCTGGAGCTGTATCGGAAGACGAACATCTTTTCTGAAATAACCGTTGTCATTTCCGGAGCAGCGATAACATCATCTCATTCAAAGTTATGAAAGGTAATTATAGAAAGGTAGCGCAAAAGGATGTAATGGTTTGGTGAGTCATTTGCGCCATCACAGCCATGGGAGAAAATGATTATCATCGATAAGCGTTTTAGCGGAATGCATTCCTACAATGACTGAATTATCTTCCAAGTGAATTTCTGATTTTGAAAAAATAATAAGTAACTTGGGGAAAGTGAATTGATTTGCACTAAACAAATTTGGTTTGAAAGTTTTTGACGGACGATTTGTTTGTGTTATAAATGGCCTTTCTGCCAATTAACAAAAAGACAGGTAAATAATTAAAATAATATACATTTCAACTCTTTCGACTTTGATTCCCCATCTTTCCGTGACATCGTCCAGAAGTGCCTAAGAAAGCAATTCGCTAACATATCAAAGATATTTATAAAAAAATTTAATTGCAAAAATTCATGATGTATTTTTGAAAATATAATAAAATGGTGAAATTCGTCAATTTAAATGTTTATATGATGTCAAATAAAATTGCAAATTAAATAAAATCATTGAAGAAATTACGCATCATTTAAAAGATATTTTTCAAATATTTTCCAGAAGAAATGAAATTTGGGAAAAAGTTTCGTCTTGGAACATTTTCACTTTTACTTTTACTATATTTTTACATTTTCTTTTGAATTATTATTTTACACCTTCAAGATTAAATTCCTCATTTTCATGCTCTCCTTCTTATTAAAATTTTAATAGCATGAAGAATGAACTTTAACCTGCATGGACAATGCGATAGCATCACGATCAGATAAAATTTCTGATAGATTTTTGATACCTAGCATATTGCGTAATGTTGTTTGTGCCAGTAATCTGGTGGAATGATGAACATTTTCCACATTTGCCACTGATATGGTGGCATTACATATCCGATAGTATACCACAGCATCTACACTTACTGTTACGGAATCCTTTGTTAGAATCTGAATGGTCGATAACCAGAATACAATGAAAATAGGGAAAATAAAATTATAAGAAACTTTGTTATCAATGAGATAAATGTAATAAATTATATATCTCTTATCAACAATTTCATTATTACACAGTTACTAAGCTATCATCATTTTGTTTGCATCAGAATGAAACTTTACTTACATAGCTATTTGATGATATATTTCAGTGATTATTTAATTAATAATGAGCAATTTATCAGTCAGTTTAGTCGCTAATTGTACTAACGCATTATTTTAGAAAGCACAAAAATTCAATACACTAAATGGTATAACAATTAGTGATTAAATTAATTGGGATAATTAGGTATGTGGAAAATAAACTTCTTGCGGTGGTACATTGAATGATACTGTGCGTAAATCCACTTTAGTATATGATTCTATACATGGTAATACAAAAAATATCCCTGAAACTTAATTAGTGATATAATAATTAGTATTTGATTATTAATTATATTCTATTACTTAATCATTTTGAATAATTCTAAAAGAGATAAAGTGTAAAGTTCAATTCAAAAAATTTCTGATTGCAAAATTCCAATTTATACCTGGACCTTTTGCGCCACCTCCAATTAATCTACCCAGCCGAAATATTACAACTCTTTCATATTCTCGAGCGACCTGAAAGTAGTATTCGATTAATTTTCTAGTAACAAAAACGAAAAACTTTTGTAATTTCTTTCCATTTTTTTAGTTTTTTCAAAAAATAAGCTTTTTCTTGTCAAATTTAAGAATACTAGCCAGTAGCTCTTAACTTAAACACTACAATTAATCTTTCAATATTTATTGCAATTTAAATAAATTACACAATAGAATAGAAATCTATTCTAAATTTGAAATGAATTAGGCAAATAAGAAGGAAATGTTACCTTAAGGCAGAAACAGACAGATATGGGAAATGTAGAAAAGAATATAATCCAAGTAATCATGATAACAAACCATCCACAAAATCCAACATTGCTGTCATAAGTATCAGCTAAAGTGCCATTTCTATTTTTAGCATTAATGATAAACATAAAAAAATTGCAAATATTGAAAAGAAGAGGAAAATATTTTAGGTAAATATGATTTATGAGAAATATATTTTGCTTGTTTATCAAAAAAAGAAGATTGTTATAAAATTTTTGAATGATGCAGTATGTTTTTAATTCACCGTTTAGTTATTTATTCCACTCATTTACTTATGCTTTTTATGCAAATTAAGGAAGTAAATATTTATTGTAATAGCAAGGGAGCATAATTTACTACGTAAATAAGTTATTCAATACACATTGAAAAATGTTTAACAAAAGAAGGGAAAAAAATTTTAAGAAATGAAAAAATTCAATCAGTAAATTTTATTTTTATTAAATTTTTTTCCAACGAAATTGATGCAATTTATTTCACACAAACATACAGAAGACAATACATTTTGCTTTATCAAAAAAATTGTAAAAAACTTTGAGAAGAAACTTTTCATCAAATCAACTGATCTTTTTTTATATCATTCATTATTTTTATCCATCGTCTTACTTTGGAACTTCTTTTCTCTTTCTTGTTCACTTTAGCAATTTTTCCCAATTACTTCTTATTTGTTATAATACTATCTGGCAAAAAACAAAAACTGAAACAATGCAATTGTAATTGTATGTCCCAATTGCATTGTTACAAAAATCAGAGATCGAAATTTACTATGAGATGATATTTTACAATGTTTGAAGTTGTTTAAATTTTTACTAAAAAGAGAAATAGGTCATAACGAAATGATTTACACTGTCCGTTTAAAATGAATAATGCAGCAAATTTGAATGAAAAAATTAATGAAATAAATAGTGATTATCCTTGAATATTTGTTCAAATAAGGCATTATTTGCCTTACTTACAAAGTGAAGAAATAGCTTAGCAAATTTTATTGTGACACATAGTGGCAAACTTTGACATATAGATTTGCTGTGATTACTATATGATCATATATATAAAATAAGAAATTAATTGCATATTATTCTTAAATTTCCATTTTTAAAAATTATAATATCGTCAATTTTTGAAAATCATATATTTCACGAAATATGAATATAACTTAAAATAAAAATTGAACCGTAATAATGCAACAAAAATAATAAAAATCTGAAACAAAGTTTTTGCAAATTTAAATAATTTTCGCACATTAAAAGCCATTTTTAAAATAATTTTTTTTTGATGTGAAGAAAATTTAAAAATTAAGTTTCATATTTTTTATTAAATTTTCTACTTTTTATTTTCTACTATTATTTAAAGTTACAATATTAACATAAATATAGTCTCAGCTTCAATATAACTATTAAAATTATTTTTAGAAAGTTAAAGCACTTTTTCAAGAATTGCATCCTATTTCACTCTTTTTGTTTTTTTATGCTATTTTTTAAACCCATTTTTTCATTTTCAAATCATAAAAATAGTGAATAAATTTGCATTAAATTATATCTTTCGAATATTTTAGCAATTTATGCTGCATTTTTCCATTTCACTTCAAAAAGTTTCATTTTATTTAATT